>JANKYE010000223.1:17640850-17651979 GCA_032467995.1 Erythroxylum dillonii | reverse complement strand
CACTTTCTTTTTCCTTTTCTACTGAACTTGTTAAAATTGTGATTTAAATGTTACATCTCTTGTTAATTTGTTTCTTTAGTTCTTCCTCGTAAATGAGTTTTAACGTGACTCATATATTTCATTAAATGTTTCTTAAATAAATTTTCTGGATGTAGTTATTTGAGTTTGATATCTTCCCCATATGAATGAGAATGATTACATATATATGAAAATGATAGACAAACATAATCATGATTTCCAGTTGTCAGGGAACCTCTGACGAATGAAAAGGAGATAATAAAAAGGGAAAAAAAAAAAACTGGAACACGTTATTTCCCTTTCTAGTTAACCTGTAGTTGAAGCCAACAAAATTATGGATATTTTATCTATTGATGTCGTAGGAAGAATTGTGGTTGGGCTAGACAAGGGAACACTCGAAAGTCGGCAGGGTATCATCTGGCCAACAACTTAATGCCATAGAATAAAAGTAACCTGATGTACTAACGTAAGCTGCCTAGCGATGGTCGGAGCAATTATAATATTTCCAGGAATAATAAGTTCTTAGTTAATGGATGATGTCATTAGGATAAGCATAATGTCTTTTTGGAATTTGGCTTCCATAACATCATATTATTGATACATTGAACTTCAATCAAATGAGTTTTGACAAGAATTGCAAACGATTAGTGTTGAAGACCGGAATTGGTTGATATTTACATTGGTCAGTCATTGAACTATTTCTTCCTCTCAAGCAATTTGCCTAACATCGAAAATGCAAGCAAGCTATCCATTATTCAATTTTCCCATTCTGATTTTTTTTTCGGAAATCTATTTTTTAATTGATAGCTACATGCAACAAATTCTATGGTACTTCAACGACCATTTTCCGTGCAGTACTCTACTTTTTCGCAGTTTGGAGCCAATATAAAGCAGACATTATTAATGGACATTTCCATATCTAGCCAGTGTCCAAACAAACATGAGCAATCAATCAAAATTTGGACAGCAGACCTCCTTGATAGCCTTAGGGTGTATCATTTTGTTGCAAGCTTTAGGTGGCAGCCCTTCCATTTTGCCCGCTTGCTCCACCCTGATGGAACAGCATTATCATGTCTCCTATCTACAGATCAACATTCTAATCGCTGCTTTAGAAACTGGAAAGCTTTTCGGGTTCTTACCCGATGCTGCAGCAGACTACTTTCCTTCATGGATGGTCCTGTTTGTAGGCCTAATTTTTGGATTGGTGGGATATGGAGTGCAGTATCTTTACATAGCCTATAAAACCCCCCCAGCCTTGTGCTATTGGCAGGCTTTGTTACTAAATGCTCTTGCAGGGAACAGCTGCTGCTGGATCAATACTTACTGTCGGATATTAGCTGTTAGAAACTTTAAGACCTGTCACAGGACTATAACTGCAATAACATCGACCTATTCTGGGTTGAGCGGCAAGATATATGCTTCTTTAGTTGAAGGTATTGTGGGGAAGAAATTAAATTCTGACAATTCAAGTACTTACCTCCTCTTGACTTGCCTTGCTCCTGCAATTCTCGGGTTTCCTTTAGTACTAGTAGATAGCAGCCTAAAAATTATGGAATCGGGAGATCACGTTGAGATGGTTCCAGTTTTGTTATTGTTATCTATTGTTGCTGGAGTATATGGAGTAATCGGAAGTGTAGTAACAAATCTAACTCCTATGTGGCAGCAAGTACTTGCAGTGATATTTGCACTGGTTTTAATGTTACCATTTGCTTTGGCAGTGCTGATCTCAGCTTACGAATTCGCAATAGAGAGATGCCAATCCTCGCGGGCAATGGTAGAGATGCACGTTGACTTCTGTGACTCAGCATCCAAATGCGTAACTAAAGAACTGCAAATTACAATTGATAATGAAGACAAAACACAAGCAGAGGTTAAGGAAGATGCCGTAGAGGTGTTTGTGACGGAAGATAAAAAGGCTATGGAAGAAAATATATTTAGTGTGGAATTTTTGTTTTGTTATTTGGTAGATGCATGTGGAGCTACGCTGGGAATGGTTTATTTTAACAACCTGGAGCATATATCTGTATCTCGCATGAACAGTGAAACATCATTTCTATTAGCAATATCCTCTACGTTTGGCTTCTTTGGCAGGATCTTCTCAGTAATGTTCCATTGGTATACAAGGTTTGCAAACATTCTTCTGTTATTTTGGCATCATTTGTGATTCCATGCATTTAATATCACGTATATATAATAGACGAACCTAATATGCCCCATCAGGATTTCTGCCGGAGTAATCTTTTGACAGTGTAATATATAAAAATCCTGTTCATCAACTTCGTGATCATAGGTGTGAAATGAAAATAAGAACAAATTGCATGGACGATCCAAGCTTCCTTTGTTTATTTTTCCAGGTAACAGCTAGTTATATAATGAGAAGGGCAGTTTTTGGATAACCTTCAATTCATTGCATAGTATATTGAAAGATTGTTATCTTTTACACAACGAACTTGTTCCAGGGACAACTCACTAATATCGGACACAATATTGAATGTGCTCCTAATGCTTCCCATACCAGCAGCTTTCTTCATGCTCTTCAGTGACAACAACAAATGTTTGTACATTAGCACAGGAATTCTGGGAACGTGTTCAGGAGCCATTAATGCCTCAACGATGTCCGACCATTATGGGTGTACTAACTTAGCTTTAAAACGAATCATATTTGGAACCAAGACCCCCCTATGTTCGTTACTTTTCGGGTGCATGGCTGCTCTCAATTATCAAAGGGAAGGTGATGGAGGCATGTGCGTGGGTTGCCACTGCTTTTACTCAACTTTCATAATCTGGGGCTCAGTTTCCGTCTTTGGAACGATTTTAAGTTATCTTTTTCACCTTCGTGTGCAAAAACTTAAACTTGCGGCACATATTTCTAGCAGTTATCATCTGTAACCTTACAAGTTGTTCAAGGTTCGTTTTCATTAACAATAAAAGATGCATAGATTATGAATAAACAAAAAATTTAAAGAAAATAAAGAGCATGAAAAATTGTTAACATCTGGATCCTCTTAATATTGGAAAAGTGATTAATTGTTGTTCGGAAGAGAAGTAACATTGCACACGAAAATCCTATAGTCGACTAGGTTTCTTAATTAGTGAATCTGTGGCTTTTTCTTATTGAAGGAAACACATCATTACGTGGCAAATTAGGTATGATATCTATCTTATTGAGATTGTTTTATGGTGTAATGTTTAGATTCTCCTGGAATTGACTAATATGGTATGTTAGTATAGAAGCGGAAGAAACAATTGGATTTTCTATATTTGGAACCACAGGAAAAGATAAATTAGAATTGTACTATGCAATATGAACAAAAGGAAACACATTTTCATGAAATACAAATTCTTTGTTAACTACAATTTTGTTATTTTGTAATCATACAACTTATATCCCTTTTGACACCCTGGATGGCCTATAAAATTGCATGATTTTATAGGCTGAGCCTCAAATTTATTTTTGTAAGATAAAACAATACGAGTATAGAAAAGACATCCAAACACTTTCAAATGATCATATATAAATAATTATCCTATTAATCTCAAAAAAGGGTTTTCCAAAATAACTTTTTTAAGGAACCTTATTCAAATTGTCAGTAGCAATAAGAAACACTTTTTGATTCAAACGTTAAAGCTCTAGCAACAATGAGCAAATCCATAATTTTTCGTTTTGTGGTGTATACACACAATTTCTTCAACGAAGAATTCCTTTACCTCTTAAAATCATTATAATTTGCATTAAGCTCAACACAATTGTCTCTTTAATTATTTATCTCTTATTTGATACTAAGTTACTACTAAGGCAACAAACCCTTTCAATATAGCAAACACTTAGCTCTTTTGATTATATATATCCACACAATTTGACTTTCAAAATATTTAAATCTAATAATAGAATTAACAATATAAGAACCCTAAACATCTATATGAATTAAGTTAAAAAATTATGAGAACTTGTATAAACATCTTGAAAAATATGTCTAGTTTGCGTAGCTAAAGGAAAAATATGACAAAGATCATTTTCTTTCAAGCTTCCTTCAAGAAAATGTATAGGATGTAACATATCAAAAGATGCATGTCTTAACATAGTGCGAATACCATAAACTAGAATTTGCATTTAAAATGGTAGAAAATTTATCTATCTTATACTATAAACCATTCATTTTATTCCATTTTGTTTCATTAACTTTGTGTGTAGGTAGGCCACATACCAAAATGAATAGTATTGTTTATATGGAAATTGTTAAGAATATCATGTATACAATATTGAGAAAAACTTGTCACATTTAACCTATATATCCCTTCCTGTTCCTTCTGTATAGCCAAGACTTTTTTATTCTCAAAGTCCTAAAATTATAAAAAAAAAAGATTAGGACAAAATAATAATGTTAGTTTTGATATTTTATCAACTTATTAACTAAAAGTAGGTTGATTTTGGAAGATGGAATAAATAGTAGAATTTTTTATGTAAATAGTTGAATCAACGCACATGTGATGGTGGCCCCTGTGTCTATGACCTATGAACCTATCCTTACATTGTTAGCATAAAAAATACCAAAAGGATTCAATTTACCAACAAAATGAATGCCACTCTCTTTATTGTTCTAATGTTGTATCAAAAGGTGTTTTCCATTTCTTCTTTAGTTAAAATCATCCTTACTACTAGTTTTTGTTGCCCTTATGTCTTTGTCTTCTTTTGCTACCATCATTTAGTATATTTTATCAATTTAAGCAGTTTTTCTTTCGTATGCCCATTATAGTGATCATAATGACCTTTATACCTTTTAATTTTACTTTGCTTAAAATAATTTTTGCTTGAGACCAATGTTGCTCCATTATTAAATTCAGTAAAACTCTGACTGACCTCTCTTTATATTTAAGTCCTTAGTACCATTGAATATGCTATACTCATTAAATGTAATGGCTCTTGTTTTCATTTCCTCAACTTGCTTGTTAGAATCATAATTACAGTGAGGTATTTGATCTAAGTAATAAATTCAGCCAAAAGTTTATTTGGCTTAGTGCAATAAATGGATACATTGTCATTACCCTGTGATATAGATGATATACACCTCTATAATTGATAGATGATTCTATAAATCTATCATGTAATTCATTTCAAATTTCTCTAGAATTTGAGATATACATAAAAGTCTTAATTAAATCCTTGGATAAAAAATTTCGAATCCAAGATGTAACTACAAAGTCAATCCTCTGACACTACTAAAAATCATTTGAATTTTCTTCTGGAACCATCACTATAACATTAATAAAACCATGGTTAATTATTGAAAAAACTCAAACTTTACTCAATTTTCCAATGCCAGCCCAAACTTTAAAAAATAGTGCTAAAATATCTAAACTTCTAATTTGTTATGAAAATAGCCCAATGTTAAACTTTTTGCTAATGTTGCTGACATAGTTAGCCATGTCAAATTGTTATACCTGCCACATGTTCCCTTTGTTTCAACTAATTATGTTATATTCAATAAATTTAAAAATAAAAACCTAATATTGGTGTCAAGAACCCAGTAGGTTTACATTTACTCTCTCTCTCTCTTAGCTCCAATTACCTTGCTCCTTTATTATGATAGAGAATTTTTTGAGGTGTGGTGAATATTTTTTCAAATAAGAAGGTTAGATTTGGATTAATGGTGGTTGATTTGGGGTTTTGAGGTCGAGGGTATTTAATTTGGGGTTAAGAGAAAAGAAGAAACTTAGGCACTGGATGTTGTCAGTAATGATAATTTATTTTTTTACCAAAAAGGGAAATGTTTCATTATTGTGTTATTGTTTTATTTATTTTGTACTCGATCTTGTTTGGAAAATGTTCTTATAAAGTTATGATTTGTTATATATTCATAATTTCTATTCTAAAACTAGATTTTTATAACATCTTCACTTTATATTAGACTTGGTAGATGTTTATTATTACAGGTTTCAATTTATTATATGATGAACTATCATAAGTAAAAAAGGAAAAAAAAAAGAAAATGGGTAAGGAGGAGATAGATTTTAGTAATATACATTTAATCTACTAAAGTCTATACTTAATTCATTATTCTATTTTTTTTAACCATATAACCTTACTAGAGAGTAGTTGTAGTTGTGGTTATCATTTCATTTTATGGGGATTTGTGTGTTATACGTATACGCTTGTGTGTTTTTATATTTGAAATTGAATCTTTATGTTAGTACAATTTATTTTTTAAAAAAGAATAATTAATTAATGTTGTTTGGTTAGAGTTAAATCTTAATTTATAGACAATTCTCCAATGGTAGTGGGAATATAGGCTTTTTTAAAGATTTAAGTATAGGGGCAATCTAGAGAGACAAAGCCAAACACCTTTACTAAAGTAGAGAATTCCTTTCATGATGACAATGAACAATCCAACTATTTTGTCCAAATGAAGGAATTTAACATATTTGATGACTATATAACTAAGGTATTGAAATTTTTAAATCTTCACAACTTTCTTATTTGCCATTATTGATTTGTTCTGAGTCTTACCTCTTTTCTCTATTTTGATAGGAAAGAAAACCATATACCATTACAAAGCAAAGGGAAAAAGGGATAGAAGGAGAGTATCAAAAATTCCTTAAAGCTTTATGGTCGTGGCTAGCATAAAATACAAGGTAAGCTTAATCTTATATTATTGCTGCCAAAGTGCTTCTCAGTTGATTAACCACTTGCAAAAATCTTGAAAACACCTTATAAAAAACATCCAATGCCCAAATTTTTTCATTTCTCTTAAACCTAAATTAGGGACTTAGAGTTACAAAAAAATTGTAACTCTAAGTCCCTAATTTGCTTTGAAGCAAGAATCACCTCAATCGGAGTTCTATAACTCAAGATATGCTTAAAAAGCCTAAGTATGCTCATACCCCAAACATGCTCTCCTAACCGAACTCTCACTTACTTTAATGAAAACTTTCTCAAATAAATGATACAAATTTTTATGGAAAGAAATATACATGCGTTAAGAATCTATTGGTCTAAGAATCACTTCAATTGGAGGTCGGATGAGGGAGTTATGCCCAAAAGAATATACCATGTTTATACCCTAAATCGATTTGAACCTATCTTGGCGCGATCGCTATAACTTTCAATCTAGATATCTGATTGGACTATTAGAAAGAAGACTTCTAGATCTAAAACTTTAATGAAGACCACAAAATCAAATTCTGCTTCTAAAATGGTCAAAAATCACAATTTCCTCAAGTTGTCCAGTGGATGTCCGTTAAATGGATATCTATGTCCGTTCAACAGACATGTATCGGGTTTGGGAGCTCAAAATGACCTGAGAAGGTCCGTTAAACGGACATCCATGTCCGTTTAATGGACATAGACTGGGCAAGGGATGTTTTTACACCTGAGAAGGTCCGTTTAACAGACCTTATGTCCGTTAAACAGACATTGGGTTCCCCAAAGTCCCCCAATGCCTCTCCAAAGCTTCCCACATCCATCCTAATACTATGGACACTTATAATCTTCCCAAATTCACTTATTCTAGTGCCGAAAAACCTCATAACAACCTAAACAACAAATTCATCTCACAAAAGTCTCGAATCTCAACTCATTTAAGACATCAAAACCCCAATTTCCTATCAATCACCATAGTTGTCGCAACCACAAATCATAAGCAACATCCTAACTTGTAACACTCATATCTCTCCATTTCGACATCCAAAAATCATAAACTTCATATCGTTGGAAAGATTAAAAGATCTTCTACAACTTCCAAGAAAACAAATTTTATCAATTCTATCCAGATAGTTCCAAAATTTCCCTTGAATCCAGAATACAATCCTACCCTTATGAAAAATTGAAAATAGCAATGTAAAAACTTGAAATGGTATAAACAACATAATGCATGGGTATTTCATTCCCATCAAAAGATAAGAGTTTACAACGCTTTAGAGGACATTTAGAGCCACAATTACATCCTAATCCAAAATACAAACTTTGCAAAACAGTAATTTCTCAAAATACATCTAAAGCATTGTTTTACAAATTCCAACTTCCAAAAGAACAAAGAACAAAAGTGCAAGATGGAGTGGTGCCTTGGATCTCATCTCGATCACTTGCTACCAATCCAGTACCTTCAATAATCAATTTACAATCTCTATATACTTGAATTATTATCACCTTTCTCTCTAAAGGAGTACTCACAATCAACGGACTATCTAATGGTACTAATTTAACATCATGCAAAATCATGCTAGCAGAAACATATGAATGAGTGGAGCCAAAATCAATCAAGACAAAAACTACAAAATTGAATAATTGAGCCATACCCGTGACAACCTCAGGAGCAGCTGCAGATTTCTCTCGGGTCATGGCAAATACCTTGGCTTGTGTCTGACCTCTTGGCCTCCCTGGAGGATTAGCCTTCCTCGTAGCTCCAGAACTGCCCATCTCTATGACTAGTCTAGGTCCCACTATTTCTGCTCTTCTTGGGGCTTGTGACTGCGACCCCTATTGCCTTACTACCTGGGGACAGTCCCTGATCATGTGCCCCTTCTCACCGCATTGAAAGCAAGATCCAAGTAGCTTGAAACACTCTCCTTTATGAAGTTTCCTGCAATGCTCATATTGGGGGTTTGTGTATCTGCTTCTACCAGTTCTTCCCGTGCCTCCCACACTTGAAGCTTGCACTGAAACTGCCTTCGTCTGTTTACTCTTGGCAGGACCACTACTTCTCACTTCACTCTGCGTATGGAAGCTCTTCATACTCCTCTCAGTCATTGGAGCACTCATCCCCCTCTTGGAAGACTGCTCATGATTACTTCCTCTTCTTGTTCACTTTAGACTTGATATTCTCCAATTTTTCAGTCTGGAGTGCGGCATCTACCATCTGCTGGTAGTCACAGAAGTTGTGGATCAACACCTTCTCTTTGATCCCTAGATGAAGTCCCCCCTCAAACTTGCGACACTTATCTTCCTCATTCGCCACAATGTTAGCTGCATACCGTGACAGCTGGGTGAACTTTAGCTCATACTCACTTACACTCATTTTCCTTTGTGTGAGATTCAGAAATTCTCTGGCCTTCTCTTAGATATAGACCCTCGAGAAGTACTTCCTTCGGAAAGCTTCCAGAAAATCCCTCCATGTCAGCACTAGAGGCATAGCCTGATGTGGGGCATTGATTCCCACCAATGGAGTGCATCCCCCTGCAGCAAGCTGACTGCATAATCCAACTTCTCTTCGTCAGAGCACTTCATCTGAACCAGGACTCTCTCGGTCCTCTTCAGCCATGCTTCAACCTCTTCGGGGTTAGTGGTCCCATTGAAATCAACAACCCCATACTTACGGAGCTTATCATACTGCCCACTCCTCTCCAGTGGAGCTGGCACCGGCACTTGTGACCCTTGGCCCATGGCATAAGTGAAAGCCTAGGCAAAGGCTTAAAAGAACTGCGAGTCCATAGGGTTTACTTGAGGCATAGGAGGAGGAGGCGGTTGCACTTCATACTGCACACTAGATGCCTCAAAATCAGGAGCAGGGCGTGTCCCTGTGTCCTGTGGGACATATGATTCATCCGTACTTCCGCGATGAGAGCTAGATCGAGCTAGAACTCCTCGAGTTCTTTTTCGAGGCGGCATAATTACTCCTTCAATTTAAAATCATTAAAAAGCTTTAGTTCATGCAAAACAATTTCAAAGCATGTAAAACAATTTAAAACAATGCAAGTTGTTCATTTAAAATAATGCATGTGGTTCATGAAAAATAATGCATGTTCACCTCATACTTGAAAACTACCCACCTAGTTGCCTAGGAGATCACTAAACCTAGTCGCTTTGATACCATAACTGTTGGACCTCATTTCTAGAGCCTAACATTTGGAGTCAAAAACCTTGAGTTTATTTTCCTGAATGGTCATTTATTGTCATTCCAAAATTGTGGTGAGCACACACTAATCAATCATCAAAATCATAAGTTGACTTCTTCAAAGAAATTGTAACTCTAAGTCCCTAATTTGCTTTGAAGTAAGAATCGCCTTAATCAGAGTTCTACAACTCAAGATATGCTAAAAAAGCCTAAGTGTGCTCATACCCCAAACATGCTCTTCTAACCAACCTCTCACTTACTTTAATGCAAACTTTCTCAAATCAGCCCCAAATGACACAAATTTTTATGGAATGAAATATACATGCGTTAGGAATCTATTGGTCCAAGAATCACTTCAATTGGATGACGGATGAGGGAGTTATGCCTAAAAGAATAGACCATGTTTATACCCTAAATAGATTTGAACCTATCTTGGCGCGATTGTTATAACTTTCAATCTAGATGTTTGATTGGACCATTAGAAAGAAGACTTCTAGATCTAAAACTTTCATGAAGACCACAAAATCAAATTCTGCTTCTAAAATGGTCAAAAATAAAAATTTCCTCAAGTTGTCCAGCGGCATCCATGTCCATTTAACGGACATGTATCGGGTTTGGGAGCTCAAAATGACCCGAGAAGTTCCGTTAAACGGACATCCATATCTGTTTAACGGACATAGACTAGGCAAGGGGTGTTTTTACACTTGAGAATCTGTTAAACGGACATTAGGGTTCCCCAAAGTCCCCAAATGCCTCTCCAAAGCTTCCCACATCCATCCTAACACCATGTACACTTATAATCTTCCCAAATTCACTTATTCCAGTGTCAAAACACCTCATAACAACCCAAACAACAAATTCATCTCACAAAAGTCTCGAATCTCAACTCATTTAAGATATCAAAACCCCAATTTCCTATCAATCACCATAGTTGTCGCAACCACAAATCATAAGTAGCATCCTAACTTGTAACACTCATATCTCTCCATTCCGACATCCAAAAATCACAAACTTCTTATCGTTGGAAAGATTAAAAGATCTTCTACAACTTCCAAGGAGACAAATTTTATCAATTCTATCCAGATAGTTCTAGAATTTCCCTTGAATCTAGAATACAATCCTACCCTTATGAAAAGTTGAAAATAACAATGTAAAAACTTAAAATGGCATAAACAACATAATGCATGTGTATTTCATTCCCATCAAAAGATAAGAGTTTACAACGTTTTAGAGGGCATTTAAAGCCACAATTACATCCTAATCCAAAATACAAACTTTGCAAAA
>JANKYE010000223.1:17587272-17599918 GCA_032467995.1 Erythroxylum dillonii | reverse complement strand
CTTATTTGCCCATAACTAATTGCCAATAGTTCCTCAGTTAATAGTCCTAACTTACCGAAAGATTCGGGGTCCAACATTTATACTCCCCCTTTTAAAACACTCTCCCTTTTGGGTTCCATTCTTAGCTTTCGTTAGGTTTACTTGGTTTCCATGGGTAGGTAATTTTGATGTGATGCTTTATAACTCCTCCCGCCTTTAAGAGTATAGTAACCCTAGTCACTTCTAGTTACTCCTTCTTAACATCCATTTCCACACACACTTTGGCTTAATCAATTCTACTAATTAAGGCAGTGTTGTAGTCTAAGCTCACAGGTTTAACAAGTGAACTTACCAAGTTGCTTAATTTTAGGTCACTCCAATATTCTAAGGGGATATTGTGGAATTGTACCCACCATTATAAGAAATATGACTATTGGCTATGCTATTTTTTTGCTGTGTTTTAGAATTCATAGATAAAAGTAAGTATATCACTAAAATTTTTCTAAATCATAACCTAATGAAGTATTAACTTAAAAAAACTTTCACTGTATTTCTTAAAGATAGTTATCTATATTTATTTTTACTATAAATAACTTTTTGTAACTATAAAAACTTTGCTAAATAGGTGACTTTTGTCCTTCTAAGATCAAAATACCTTCTTTACTTGCATAATCATCCTTTTGTTCCCTAATTCCTAAGGCTTTACATATTTTCAACAAATCATCACTGCTAGCCTTAGGAAGTTTTACATGTTAAGGTTTATTAAGTCAATTCTATAGCAATCACTGTCTAGCACATAAGGCTTTTAGTGCTAAGTGGATGTAAAGCTACATTTCTCCTGGTGTAAGATTTCCCTTGGCCATATTGATTACAACACCTTTAGTAACAAAAAATAGTCTCCCTAAGATAATGAGAACCATAATGTCATACCACTAGTTCCATTATGTCCACATCTTCCTCCTTGTTCTCCTTCCTACTTCTTTACTTATTTCATTCTAGTAACATCAAATTTAAGTGTTGTGCCACTCTTAAATGTAATAGCTAACACCTTATCTCTAGAGCTCACTTTGGTGTTACTTAGAACCTTTTCATGACCTCTTTAACTCATCTCCTCAACAAGTTGGCTTACTTATACCATCAAGTTATAAATAGAGGAATAATTAGATTGTACTTTCTTTTCAAGAGTTTCGAATTTATCAATTTCCCCAATTTTACATCTATTGTGAATATGAATTGTTTAAAAATCTTTTCTATATTATTCCTTTATATAGAAGCCATATGGTCCTATAGGGTTATTTTCTCTAACTACCTACTCCTTTTATGAAAACATTAAGTGATTCCTCTACCTAAAATTATATGTGCTTGAGAAGGGATCATTCCTCATTGTTTGGTTTCCCATATAAGTAGCTATGTATTTTGTTTTTGTACTATAGTTTGGGGTTGGCCCGACTTTCATGCATGTGTAGGATGGATACACATATATACCACAATAGTAAAATGCTTCCTTTTGAATCATATCTTAGTTCATAATCATCTTCATTTGATTTGATGGATTAGATACTTGTTTTGATGGATCTAGAGGTAATTAAACTTTATAAAGAGATGCATTTGGCTTTTCATTTATGACTTTGGTTGATTAATTCCTTGTCGAGTTCTTAATTATCTCCTTAACATCCTTGTCAATCTATGTATAAATCATCCCTTAAGTTGTATTATCAATTAAGGTTTGACATGTATGTGTTTGTATTATCAATTAAGGTTTGACATATATATGTGAGGCCCTCATAGAAAAATTGCATCACCAACTATAAGAAATACTAGTGATATATGCATTGACTAAAAAAGGCTTTATATCTTTCTCAAGCTTTGTAAAACACTTCCCCCTTCTTTCTATACAAAGCTCTATATCTAGATCCTCATCTTGGTGGTGTGGAGGGATGAATCTTAATATGAATGCATCATAAACCTAATACCACTCCTCAAAATATTCTACCTCATTCAAGACTAACCACGTCCTTGCTTGATCTCTCATACAATATAAAAAACATCTCATCTAAAGCTCATCTTCTATAAGGTCATTTAGTAGATGTATCTAAATCACCCAATATAACTTATTTACAAATGTGATCATATCTTCACTAAGTAATCCACTAAAGGTTAGTAGCAACTGTATATTTACTTTCTTCCAATTGTAGTTCCTTGCTTGTTGACTCAATCTAATATATGAGGGACTTGTACTAATCGCATGTAACTAAACATCCTCAAGGTTCATCCTTTATAGATATTGCCCTATATCTATAAAATATTATCTTTATTTGCAACCATATCTACTCTCCTTCTATCTTAATTCTATCTATAGGCTTATTTAATTATAGGATCAATTTGAAGTAGGGTATCTAAGTTGGCACTCTTAGATCTCCTATTTTAGATTAACTACCTAAAAATGAAAGAAATAAAAAGTAAAAAGAAGCAAAATAAGATTCAAATAAAAATAAGATTAGATTAACAAAAGTAAAAATTATGATTTCCCTAATAATAATGCCAAAAACTTGATCTAATTAACCTAAAAATACCTACAATCCATTATAGTAAGTTTATAAAACTTTAATAATTCTTGAGGATTAATCCCAAAAGGAATTATGTCACTATAATTGATAATGTTAGCCTATCAATAGAACTATAAAACAAAGTTGATAAAAGATAAATAATTCACTAAACTAACAAAATTAAGGTCAATTAACTAGTGAAGGAAAATCATTTAAAGGAACGTTAGGGCATCTGAGTTCACTTATATGGTATTCCAACTATTAAACAAGATTGATTATCTCAGTTAAAATAAAAATTAACTTAAAGTGTCTATTCCTTCTGACAAAGCACAAAGGTATCTAATTAGGACACTACCACCTTTTAGTACATAATTCAACCTACTTAAATTCAATAGTCATAGTTAATCTATTTGGTTATCACAATGGTCTAAGATAGTTCCATTTTTTAGAATTAAAATGTTCATTTCCATTTTTTAGAATTAAATTGTTCATTCTCCTAATGTATGAATCATATTTCTCTTTCCATAATTTCATAAAATCCCTAAAATTAAACTAATGACGAGCAGATATAAACTCAATAAGAACAAAGAAAATAAATTTAACCAACAAATAACTATATCACACATTAATAATTGAAAATTCCATTAAAAGCTACATTCTTAACCTTAACTAGGGTTTCTAGCCACAAAACATAATGAAAAGAAAACTCAAATAATGTAAACTTTGCATAAAGAAAATAATAAAAGAATTAAACTATGAAAAAAAGCAAGGTGTAAATATGAATTGTTTGAGCATCTCATCTATACTATTGCTTTATGGTTACTGACTACTAAAACAGAGGTCTACTTTAGAACCCAGGTGGTCCTATAGGGTTATTTTCTCTAACTCCCTGCTCCTTTTATAAAAAATTTAAGTAATTCCTTTACCTCAAATTATATGTGTTAGAGAAGGGATAATTCCTCATTGTTTGATTTCCTATATAAGTAGCTATGTAGTTTACTTCCTTACTATAGTTTGGGGTTGACTCAACATTCATGCATGTGTAGGATGGATACACATATTTACCATATTAGTAAAATGTTTCCTTTTTGATCATATCTTAGTTTATAATCATCTTCACTTGATTTGATAGATTAGATACTTTTGCTACTAAATCTAGAAGATAATTACATCTTCTAAAAAGAGGCCTTTGGCTTTTCACTTACCACTTCAATTGATGAATTCCTTATTGAGTTCTTAGTTAGCTCCTTAACATCCTTGTCAATCCTTGTATACATAATCCCTTAAGTTGTATTATCGATTAAGGTTTGACATGTAGTGTGAGGCCTTTGTAGAAAAATTGCATCACCAACTGTAAGAATACTAGTGATACACGCATTGACTAAAAAAGGCTCTATATATTTCTCAAACTTTATAAAACACGTCCCCTTCTTTCTATACAAAGCCTTGTATCTAAATCCACAGCTCAATGGTGTGGAGGGATGAATCTTAATATGAATGCATCATAAATCTAATACCACTCCTTAAAAAATTCTACCTCATTCAAGACTAACCATATCCTTGCTTGATCTCTCATACAATATAGAAAACACTTCATCCAAAGCTCATCTTCTATAAGGACATTCGGTAGATGTATCTAAATCACCCAATATAACTCATTTACAAATGTCGTCGTATCTTCACTAAGTAATCCACCAAAGGATAGTAGCAATTGTATATTTACTTGCTTCAAATTGTAGTTCCTTTCATGTTGATTCAATCTAATATATAAGCAACTTGTACTAATCATATGTAATTGGACATTCTTACGATTCATCCTTTATGGATAGTGCTTTATATCCATAAAATAGTATCTTTATTTGCAACAATCTCTACTCTTCTTCTATCTCGATTCTATCTATAGGTTTATTCAATTTTAGGATCAAATTAAAGTAGGGTATCCAAGTTGGCACTCCTAGATCTCATATCTCACATTAACTACCTAAAAATGAAAGAAATCAAAAGTAAAAGAAACAAAATAAAATTCAAATAAAAATAAGATTAAGATTAAAAAAATTAAAAAATTATAAGTTCCCTAACAATGATGCCAAAAGCTTGATCTAATTAACCTAAAAATACCCACAATCAATTATATAAGTTTATAAAACTGGAATAGTTCTTGAATATTAATCCCACATAAACTATGTCACTATAATTGCTAATCTTAGCCTGACAATAGAACTATAAAACATAGTTGATAAAAGATAAATAATTCTTTAAACTAACAAATATAAGGTCAGTTAACTAGTGAAGGAAAATCATTTAAGGAAACATTAAGGCATCTGAGTTCACTTATATGGATTTCCAATTATTAAACAAGATTGATTATCTCAGTTAAAATAACAATTAACTTAAAGTATCTATTCCTTCTCTCAAAGCACATAGGTATCTAATTGAGAAACTAACACCTCTTGGTGTGTAATTCAACCTACTTAAATTCAATAATGATAGTTAATCTATTTGTTTATCATAAAAGTCTATGATAGTTTCATTCTTTAGCATTAAAATGTTCATTCTCTTAATGCATGAATCATATTTCTCTTTTCATTATTTCATACAATCCTTAAAATTGAATTTATTATAGGCAGATATAGACTCAACAATTAAGAATAGAGAAAATAAATTTAACCAAAAAATAGCTATATCATATATTAATAATTGAAAATTCCTTTAAAAGCTACATCCTTAACCTTAACTAAGGTTTCTAGCCACAAAACATGATGGAAAGGAAACTCATATAATGCAATCTCAACATAAAGAAAAAAGTAAAAGAAAAGAAATAAAGAAGTTGTCATGAGCTTCTTTAATCCTTCAAATCTTCCTCCAGTTCCATGAAAGAATAAAACTATGAAAAAAAGCCAGGTGGCTATCAAACACCTTTTCAAAGTCCCCTAGTTATAACTAATACAATTATTTATTATTAAGGTTAGAAAAATAGAGTCCTTGGCTACTTGAACTTAGAAATAATACATCTTCATAAGTTTTACATAAGACTTTGTATCGAGTTAACCTCAACATCAATGCTAATTTTGTTATTAAACTTTTATGCATTGATAATCAATATGTAAAGGATGCCTAATACCAAGTTGTAAATAGTGTCAATCTTTTTTTTCTTAAGTTTCTTACATAAAACCATGATGAGTCTGGCACTATTCATATACACCAGTCTAGGATTGATCTTATTGTTCTTCTCAACCTGTCTGAGCTTCACGAAAGACAAGAGCTTATCTCCTTAGTAAGTCTAGTACCTATTAGTCTTATCTTCAATAGGTTCTTCACTTTTTGTCATCTTCATGCTAGAATTGACTTCTAATATCTTCTACAAAGTTGTTGTCCATTTTTTTTCCTAAGGATTTTGCACTTAATTCCGTTTTTGTTTATCAAGATCATTACTTACAAGAAAATGAACGAAACATAAGAAAACATTATAAAATTCATATCAAACATACTATAAAAGTGTCAAATACTAAGTAAATTAATCCTAATTAATAAGTAACATAAAGACCTATTAGATCCTTTTTTTAGTAGACTTATAAAACATGTATAAGTTGTAATTATCTCAATTAGCAACATAACCCATGCCACTAGATACAACTAGTTTTTAGAATCTTTTAGATATTTGTTAATATTTCTACCTTGATCACTTCCTTAAAGAGATAACCATTAAGATCTAACACCTTCTTGGAACACCTTCTTGCTTCTACTTAATAGGCCTCTCTTGCAATAATTGAAGACAACATATATTTTTATCAAGATAGGTTGCTTTTGTTAATGAGAATATTACTATTAGGTATGGATTAGATCTCAACAATTCTTATTATAGTCCTAACTTTTGAATATTCTAGTTTTGCATCTTCATTCATTTTTTCCCATAATTTCCTTCCTAGCTTTATAATAAGGAATAAGTGTAACTTGTTTCCTAAATGCATCATTCATAAGTTATCTTATTTAAACAATTTCAACACTATTAAACCTTAAAATTTAGGTAAAAATTATTTTCCATTCATAAAAATAATTTTTTTTCAAATTTTGATTATAAGTTTGAGCCCTTTTAAGCACCTAAACCTGGAAATTTTGTTCTTCACCTAAAAGTAACATGAGTTCTTTTAGTTACAATTTTCTAGTCTACATTATGCTCTAACTTAATCCTGTTTATTCTTCCTATATTCAAATTTGATTATATAGCTATTGCATATCTATATAGAGCTTTATTAAACTAGTTTGTATATTCAATAATATGCCTAGTACAAACTCTATCTTTTCATTTATAAGGATATATCTAGGAATATTAATCTTCTCTTAATAGTGTCATCATATTTTACAATATCATTTTCAGATAACTTAAATCAACATCAAATTCAAAGTAATATATGAAAGTCCCATGTCGAACAACCTTCTAAAACCTTAATCCATCTATAACTTCTTCCTCTACATGTTTCTCATTAGTATATTACTCTGTTAACCTCTCTAACCTATGTTTTAGTGTTTAGTTCCTCTTTATTAAAGTTATATTTTATTTTCAACTTGCTCATCATCATTTAATTTAGAAACATCCTCAAATCTCACTTTCATATTAGCAAACTGATTCTCTTATAAATCTTTAAGATCTGTTATATATCAACACTTTCCTTATTTTTTTTCATTATCACCTCCCTCATTTACCTATTATCCTTTCCTTTAGAAAAATTCCAAATGAACCATTAAAATCAACTACTTCATCTACACAATTTGCTACTTTAACACCTTCCTCATCTTTAGTATCACTATCTTTGTCACATGCTTCTTGTCGAAGTTGAAGTTCGGCAAGTGCTTCAGATGATACTAATGGTAAAGGCGCCTCAACTCATTCAACTCAATGGACCGGGACCAAGTTAAGGCCTCCTTTAAAGTATTTATAGAGTACATAAATGAAAAAATCAATATTAGAAAAGCCTCATATGAAAATTTGAAAACAACCTTCTATATTTGTAATACCATAAATACCTTCACCTTCAATTTTTCGTTATAAAAAATTACTACACTAGTATACTTTTATTTATTTACTAGTGGCTGACACACATCTTCAGTACTTTATACCTCATGAAAATGTTTTCTAGCTTATGAATATTTTTGTCAAAATTGTGCAAAATTCTTAATATGTTCGTCATTGTCTCCTTAGGGGTTAAATACTAAATCCTTTCAATAGAACCATAACTCAACTCTTTCAAAACCCAACTTTCTCCACCTTCTCTCTACCCTCCACCTTCTCTCGTCACCATATCATGGAATCCTCATGTTGTGATTTCTTCCCTACACCTACTCATTCTGTGATTAATTCTCTGCACCTTATTATTCTCCCCTTCTTGTTCCTCTCTAGTTTTGATAACTCTTTGCAACTTAACCCACCCGGTCTAAATTGGGTTCTTTTCTTTTTCGATAGCCCACCTAACCTCCTTAGTGTTAGGTTCTGAAAGATTATTGTTAATAATAAAATGTTACCTGAAGCTACCAACCTTTCCCTGGAACTTCCTCTAGAGATTGAGGAGTTCCCTCCTCTCCTAGCCATTCTTGCACCCTCTCAGCCTCATACTTCTCCTCGAAAAGTAGAAAATCCAACATGGATTTAAGTAGTAAGAGACCCTTAATCCTTTGGTATATTGCATTTTGTGGCTGGTTTTAAAGAAGGACATGTATCCCCTCCTAAAGTAGTGTTACAACAAGGTGCGATTAAATGGAAATTGTTTTTAGTGGGATAATTTTTAGATAAAAGAATGGCTTACCTGAGGACACTATGTTGAAGTTAACTGGAAGAAGTGGGAACTCCAAAGCACCTTAATAACTGAAGATAATCTCATCATCTTTAAGTTTTCATCTAAATAAACGACTACCAAAGTGATGTATATGGGACCTTGACACATACAAGGCAAACCAATTTTTTGATAAAATGGTAAATGGGGTTCAAACTTGATAGAGCTGAGATTAGAACGATTCGAAAATGGGTCAATATGCATAAAGTACCTTTTGAATACTGGTCTTTAGAAAGGTTGAGTTACTTAGCTACATTGGCACTCCTCTGGAAATGGATAAGAATACTCCTAATATTAAGAGAGTTGGCCATGCTAGAGTCTGCATTGAGTGAAGCATGGGAAAATTATGCCCAAAAAAATTCTTATTATGAGGTATAACATTAGTGAAGATCTGATTGAAGACAAAGTCCAATTATCTTACCTGTGGAAAACTTACATGAAAGACATAATCAAGTATGGATCCCCAAAAAGAATAACAAATATTAAGAGGAAAAAAGAAAAGTAAATTCTGAATCTCCATAAATTACCAAGAAAGCTGATGAATTATATGTAAATAGTAAAGCTCAAGATTAGCAAGAAAATTCTAAACATGCTAATGAGGTTGGTATAGATGAGGACACTTATGCTCAACACAAATTTTCACTAGATACAAACCTAGAAAATTCTTATGAGGAACAATAGAAAATGTGTGGAAAAGAAGGTGAGTAGAATATTCATCAATGCACAAAGTTGTCAGATCAAGCAGAAGAAGAAGAAACCATAATGAAATCACTACACTTGTTGATAATAAAGGTGAGTAGAATATTTAGTAGTCTATAGAGTTGTCATATTAAGCAAAAGGAGAAGAAACCAATAATGAAATCACTACACCTATTGATAATGGGGTAAATGAAACTAGTGATGAGATAGAAGGGACTAAATAGTTGCCTAGTCAATGGTATGAAATAAGCTCTAATAATCAAAGATCTAAGAGGAGAACCACACCTAATGACTTGTACAATATCGAATGTGAGAGTACTTAACTATCCCAGTAAAGAGTTGGCTCTAAAGGACTACCTAGGAGCTAAACACAATTTTTATTAGTTCAGTGGAAACTAAAAATAAAAAATGATGTATTTCAGAAAGGTTTCATTTTATTCCAGTGGGGTGGCATGCCTTAAGAGATTATTCTAAACACATAAATGGCAGGATTATGATTGCTTTGGATCCAACTCACCTGTTCTTATCAAACTAGTTCTGTACTAAACAATTGATTCATTGCGAACTAATCATTAAAGTAGATAAAATTCCAATAGCAATTATTGTTATATGTGTAGCTAATTAGGAATTTTATAGGGCTAACTTATGGAGGGACTTGCAAGCAATTGATTTAAACATCTCAATCCCTTGGATGCTTGTAGGAGACTAACTACTTGCTATCTGTAGCTGAATCAATAGGAAGAAGAAGCATAACATATGCAGATACTAAAGAGCTAACTAATCTAACTTCTCAGTTGGGACTAGTGGATCTCAAGTTTTATGGACTCATTTTTACCTAGAGCAGCCATCAAAAGGTAAGTGGACTGGCGTAGAGGAAATTAGATAGGTGTTTAGATAATAAGTTTTATCTTGCTAAAATGACAGAGAGTCATGTTATGTTTGAAGAACCATTATTTTCAGATCACACTCCAATCAAAGTGATTATTAACGGCAATTCAAAGTCAAGAAGATCTTCATTTAAGTTCTCAATTCCCTGTAAAACACTCCCAACCAGATTTAATTCTTGCAGATTCTATTAAAAAACACTTTTAAGGATCTAAAGCATTTCAATGTTTGCAAATTTTGAAATATATCAAAGCTAATTATATCAAACTTCTTAAGGGTACCACTAATACTATGAAGTTATATAATTTTTAATCAATGGAAAAGCTCTCATTTACTCAGAAATAGCTGACTATTAACCCTACAGATTCTTCACTTATTGAGAAAGAGAAAGTAAACCTTATTAAGTATCTACAGGCACTTAAAGTATACAATTCCCAATCAAAGCAGAAGTCAAGGGTTCAATGGGTGCAGTAAGGCGACATGAATACTAAGTATGTCTTCAGTGTGACTCAAAGGAGAAGGAATAGAAAAGAAATTACTTCTTTAGAAGATAAAAATGGCAAGAGTGGTGTATGATCAAGAAGAGATGAAAAAGGCAGTTAGAAGCCATTTTCAACATATTAATGATGACTGCACATACAATTTGTTTTCTTAAGAACCTGCTCAATAGAATGTCAAGTTCCACAAACCAATAACATCCAGAACTACTCAAGGAAGTCACCAGTGAAGAGATAAGAAAATCAAATTTCTCCTTTCATCTTGATAAGCACCAGGCCCATATGGCTTCAGTACAAGATTTTTTCAAGAAAAATGGAATGTATTATAAATACTAGTACTTAGAGTAGTGCATGAATTCTTTAAAAGTGGTAAGTCACAGATGAATAAGACTCACCCAGTCTTGATCCCTAAAAGCCCTAATCCTAAATGCTTAAATGATTTCAAACCTATAATATGTTATAATGTGGTGTATAAGATTACTGCAAGAATCTTTGCTAATAGGTTGAAAGTTACCTTACTTGGTTTAATCAATCCAAGTTAGGGTGCTTATGTCTCAGGAAAAGGCACGATTGACAATATCTTGTTAGCTCAAGAATTATTCAAAGATTACAAGTCTAAGGAGCATATTAGGAGTTGTACCCTCAAAAGTGACTTCACTAAAGCATATGATACTATTGAATGGAGCTTCATCATTAATTCTCTTCATTCTTTTGGATATCCTACTGAGTTTATCAATGGAGAACCTACCCAAATTTACAAAGTTGCTAGAGGAATTAGGCAAGGTGATCCACTCTCTCCATACCAATTTTCCATTACTATAGAAGTGCTCCAAAGAATCATACAACTTTCTTTTGCATATGATTTGCTCATGCTTTGTGCTAATGATCCTACATTGTAGGGATTTCAAGAAGTTTTAAGGATCAAATTCAATCCAAGCAAGAGTTCTAATTATCTAAAGAGATAAAGTAGTGAAGATTCAATGAAAGTGATAGTAGCTGTTGGACTTACTATTCATCAATTGCCTCTCACATATTTGGGAGTTCCAATCTCTACAAATAAGCTTAAGGAAGCTAAATGCAGATCTCTCATAGATGAAGTGCACAGAATAATCTTTAAATGGAGCAACAAATTCTAGTTATATGAAGGTAGATTATAGTTGGCTATCTCCATTCTTAATAATTTATACATTTACTGGCTATCACATCTAGCTATCCCTAAAGGAGTAATGAAGAAATTTAACAGGATAATTTGAGACTTCATTTGGCATGGACATAATTCTAGGCAAGGAAGAATTGCCAACGTCAAATGGAGTGCAATATGGAGGGTTAGGAATCAATTCAGCTACCATAATGAATATAATTTTGTTGGCAAAAGGACATTAGAGAATTTTTTAGGATAAAGAAAGCTTGTGGGTAAGAGGGATTCACATGTATCGTATTAAACAGAAAAGCATATGGTCTATTACTTAAGGAAATTCTCAATCCTACATCTTTCAACAGATTTTGCACACCAGGTCCTTTATGCACTCGTATATCAAACATTATATTCAAAATGGGAAGATCACTACATTTTGTTTTGATAATTGGAATAAGTTAAGGCCTTTATGTAACACTCAACTCTTTTCAGCTTTAAGAGCATCTATTCCTGAAGTTACTAAAGTGTAGGTACTAATTCGAAATAACAATTGGCATTGGCCTTTTTATATGAGTAGGGGAATCAGATAAGTTGTTGAACTCTAGCTTGCATACTTTCCAAATCAGGTGCAAGAAGATAAAATCAGATGGGAGCTTTATAAGTCTCATAAATTTACAACATAATCCTGCAAAAAATTGTTGTTAGGTCTTATTGTTAAGTTTTCTCTTCATAAGCTAATATAGGGATTGCGTATAATTCTATCTCACTTTTTAATCTTATGGATACCAGCATTATAGAAAATGGGAACTAGAGATAAAATCAAGTTTCAAATTCCAAATACAAATTGTTCTTTATGTTCTAAAAGAACTAAAACATTAGATTACGTATCCTTCAAGTGTTTTCGTAATGACAACTATAGAGTGTATTTCTTAATATCTTTGGACTGCAAGAGAGAGATCTTAGCTAGATGAATTGCTTGGCCTAGGCTAACAAATTGATATGGACTAGTGGATAGGACTAAAGGGTTTTCAAAACTGGTTTTTCTATGCTAGTGTATTATATATAGAGGATGAGAAACAC
>JANKYE010000223.1:17565018-17578389 GCA_032467995.1 Erythroxylum dillonii | reverse complement strand
GTTGAGTTGAGAGCATCATTGAACTTCTAGAGGTAGACATCGAACAGAGCCAAGCAGTTTTGGCTACTAAGATAGACATAAAAGGTAAGTAGTTCTTGGCCTTTCAATTCAAACACTACCAACTTTAATACTACACAATTCTGACTGCTCGAAAAGGTAAGAGGCCCAAAGCACTGCCTCTCCTCGTCCCCGTATCCTTCATTAAACACACCTTCATCATTTTACTGACCTCCGTGCCATCTCTACACCTCCTAAACCCTTGCTTAAAAGCCCCATTGCAACATTGCTGTCACACCCTTGATTACCGATCTACAACAATGCAACCCCACTTCACTATTTCTTCATAAGCCTAAGTTAAAGCTCATCATTTCCTCGTTCGTCACTAAAAAGACCTCAACTTTCACATGCCCACTCGTGAAAGCCAGTTAACTACGCTTTCACTAATATAAAATTGTTTCAAACCTTTGTATTATCTATTATAACGTATGAGAAAACGTTATCCTTTTAGCCTTCATTGTTGTTATGAGAAAACGTTATCCACCTTTTCATTTAAGATACGGAGTTTTTTTTTCAAATTTGAGTTTTTCTTCTTTTGTTTTATTTGCAAATTTTTTTCTTTCGATATTAAAGTTTAATAAAATCAAGGCGATCGGAAGAATTATGGATATTTTGATCGTTTTGTTAATTATTACTTTGTCATTTCAAATTTATATTTTCAAACTAAACATTGACATTACATTATCAATATAAATTCTTAAAAATAAACTCAACTAAATAATACACATTTTATATAATCCCCATCTATTATATTATTAAAGAATTATCATTCCATTCTTTATCTATTTATGCAAGCGAACCAAAAATCTTGTCAATTTTTAATCTTAATCATACTTTTGTTAAAATTTTAATAAATATCATATTTAAAAAAGGAGGAAAGAAACAAAAGTAGTTTATATTAAAAAGCCATAACTTAATATCTTAATTTTTTCATTAAAATATGAACTTTTGTGTATATAGGATATTTCTTCATTTAGATACCAAACGAGTTTTAAGTTTGGTATGATATTTAAGTCGATTGTAAAAATCTAATACTAAAAAAATTGTCGAACATGTAATTCTAAACAAACAAAAAATATGAATCAAATGTGATTACGTAAAACAAATATATTTTTGGAATAGTCTTGAATATTTTTGAAAAAGGGTTCAATTGAAAATGTAATTAAAAAGATTATGAATTATTAAGTAAAGATACTAAAAGAAATTGGATTAAAATATTAAGTAATTTTAAAAAGTGAGAAAAGAAAGAATGTATGACATAAATGGAAAGTGATAAAAAGTTTAATAAATCTTACATTAATCAATAATAAAAAATAAAAAAATTTATATCAAAAAATGATATATAACATAATAAATTAATGTTTAAGATAAAGATAAAGTCTATTTTCTATATGATCTACACCTCTGTAAATACGAAGTAATCATGTTATTTATCTTCTTTTAAGAAACGATTGGGTAAAAATACAATAATAGAATGAATCTAATCATCTTCTTTTTTTCTCTTCGATAGAACTCACAATCACTACTTATTGGATGTACATTAGATAACGAATCAATGCACGTAAGAACTCATAAATAGTTTATGAGAAACTAAGAGTAAGAAGGAAGAAATGATCTATCTTAAGAAACTTGATTATTAAAATTGATCAAGATACCCCTTATTGCATAAAAAAATGGTTTTTTCACATTAAATTAGTTTTAATTGTGGACAGACACTTGTATTAATTTTTTAAGAAGATGAATATAAATTTTAAATTTTTACCGACAAGCTTCAGATAAACTATTTGACGATGTTGTGACTCAGAGCCAAGTGATGAGCTCGATCTAAGCAATAATTGTTTGATCTGGTGTGTCCCCACTACTAACCAACCATCCTCTTCAAGGTTGATGCTAGTTGTCACCTCTCTCCCTGTAATTCAAACTCTTAGCCTTTTAGGTTAGAAGACTCTTAGGGAAGCTTCCTTTACTAGTTTGACTATCTTTCAGAGGCAAGTCATCCATTTTTTAATCATAAGACTCAGATTAGTTCATAGTCTTAGAACTTTTTTTAGGCAAGTCATCCATTTTTTAATCATAAGACTTAAATTAGTTATGTATTTAATGAGTATCACTAAGTTGTTTACTTAAGACTATTATCCTATATAACAACTCCTAGTCTAATCCACAACTTTTACCTTCATTTATATGAAAAATGGTGATGGACTCTCAAAGTTCTTTATTATAATCGTTATTTCCAAACACAATGATGATTTATAATGAACAAATTTTTTTCTTATATTTATTTTCTTTTCACACTTTAGGAAAAATATCTTTGAACCCAAAAAGATGAAAAATGAAGTTTCAAAGGTATCTTTATCAAAGAAGCTAAAATAATACCATTAACTTTGTTGGTGATTATTATCTCTGCTTGGATAAAAAAAATAAGGATCTTCAAATTTGGCTATCTACATGATTATCGCTAAAAATAAGAACTTAAAAAGGATTCAACAAATTAATACCCATAAAAAAATGTTAAACTACCAATTATAATTACCGATGTTAGTGCTAATTGATCCTTCAACAAAGTTAGGTTTTGCTCCAGGCATTCAAGTATTCTTGTTAGGTTAAAAATTCAACGTCAACGTACCCAATGCATAAGGCTCTCTGCTTTACGGGAGTTTAGGGAGGGTCATAATGTACGTGGCATTCCTTTTGTATTTTTACAAAGAGGTTATTTCCATAACTTGAGCTTGTGACCTTAAGTTCACAAAGGAGTAACTTTATTAGTTACTCCAAGGTTGTTGATCTAATTTTTTTAGCACTGGTGATGTAGGCTTGTAAAAAAGTATGTCAGAAAAGTTTCTGGTGGTAACATTCTAATTCTTATGCTAAAATAAGTTTGAGGAGTGAGAAAGACAACTTGTACTTATATAGGTTATGCATTAATTATTTAAGAGGATGAACATGATGTATGCTAAGATGACGAATATATTAGAGAAGCAATCTAAGAAGATATCTGAATTGCGAAGGATAAGAAAGCCATAAGTGCATAATTAAGGAAGGCATATTAAGCATAATCCAATAACTCTAACAAAGATGATAAGGAGAATGGTGAACTTAATTCTGATGATGTTTCACTAGCATTTGACATTAAAGCGGATAGGTTTAGGAATAAGAGAAGAGGTAGGTGTGATTAGGAGCAAACGAGGAGCCCAGATTTTAAGAAGGAGTGGATGGAAATCTTAGTAGCATTAAAATGGTCATACCTTGTTTTAAAGATAGTAATGATCCTAAAGCTTAATGAAAATGGTAGAAAAAGATAGAATTTATCTTTAAATCCCATAATTACTCTAAATAAAAGAAGGTAAAGTTGGCGATAAAAGATTTTATTAATTATAGCATCATCATCTAGTAGAATCAGATGTTGCCATAACAGGAGGAAAAATCGTGAGTGACCCTTAAATACTTGGAATGAATCAAAGGCTCATGTGAGGAAGAGATTTTTGTCAAGTCATTATCATTGGGATCTGTATTAGAGATGACAAAGTCTTATCCAGAGATCAAAAAGTGTGGAATACTATTATAAGGAGCTAGAAGTAGTCATTAGAGACAGACAAAGAAGTGACTATAGCCATGTTCATGAATGAGTTTAATAGAAATATAACCAATATAGTGGAACTACAACACCATATGGAGTTAGAAGAGATGATGCATAGGTAAATATAGGTGGAAAGGACACTCAAATGAAGGGATTGTTAAAGCATCCTACAAGTACTAGTAAATATTTGAGGCCTCATTAGAAAGAAATAATAAGCATCCTTCTAACATAAAAGCAAAGCCATCTAAGACTACAGAGGATGTCTATAATGAGGAAAAAGGTAAGATTGATTTTTTAACCCTTATAAAATAGAAATATTAAGTTTTTTCATTGTTTGGAAATAGATATATGACTTTATAATGCCTGATTAAGAGGGTTATGACCATAAGAAATAATGGCAAATGGGTGAGTGAGAGTGATTTGTAGGAAAAAGGGGTTATCTGCCTTTAGAACATTAAAATGGTGAGGGTGTAAAATATTTTATTGAGATTCAAGTGCCTATTATTAAAAGAAACACTAAATTTTCAAATAAAGGAGTATAATTTAGAGCAATAAAGGGAGAACATCTTCTAAACTATATTTCACAATTATAATAAGGTATGTACTATGATTATTGATAGAAGGAGTTGTACTAAAATAACTAACACTACTTTTGTAGAAAATTTAGGGGTGTCCACTATGAAACATCCAAATTTGACTGGCTTAATGAGTATAGAGAGATAAAAGTGAATAAGTATGTGTTAACATTGTTCTCTATTAAGAGGTATAAAGATGAAATATTATGTAATGTGTTACTTATATAAGCTTGTCACATATTATTAGGAATACCATGGTAATTGATTGACCTAAACTTAGTCAACTATGAACTAACAACAAGTGCCGACGTTACTATAACTAGTACTGATAAGTACAGGTCAATCCCATAAAGATACTAATTACTAGTGATTACCCTTCCCTTATTATCTAGCCTAAGGATTGACTTTGGATTTTAATTAAGAAAATAAAAATTAATAATTAAAATAAAGTAGGAAGCAATATTAAACAAAGAGATGAAAGAAGTCATTTAGAAAAACAATTAATATCAAGAATTTGTGTCTAGGTTATGAATCCCCCTAAAATACTAAATAATTGACCTTTTATTATGCAATTGTTGTATTGACTATTGGATTGTGGAAATTCTTATCGTATGCTAATAAATCACTTGAGACTACTAACGACTAATCTTAGAATTATCAATCGATATTATTCAGGTTAAAGATGATATGATTGTTTTACTAATATGTGAATTCTGCTATTAGGTTTGACTTTAATCTAGATGATTTATTTTAACCTATCTCTAGGTTCGCAATCAATTGCTTTCTTGTTACAGAGAGTGTGTGTAAAGCTTTCATAATGAAAATAATCAGTATTTATTTTAGGGGTGTTTGAATAACAAAATAAAGTAAAGTTAAACTGACGAAGTAAATTGAAGAAAATAATAAAAAATGAGAAAAGTGATGAATACATTAAGGACTCAATCATCGGCTTAATCTCAGTCTACACACAATTAAAGATACTTTGTTGAATTTTTATTCTTATACCTCTCCTAGCAATTATTAATTGTAGGTTAACAATAAGCTCTGTTAACCCTGGTTTTCCCTTAATACGTGTTTAATTAAAACAAGCTCTTTAAATGAACCTAGCTATGGTACAACCTAGAACAAGCTCTCTAGATTTAATTAGACAATTGCATAAAAGAGTTAGGAAAACATATTAATTAAGGTAACAACCACATAAGCTTGGGTCATTTAACCTAGATTACTTTATCCCTAATGATTCGAAACAATTAATTGCTACAAATGAATCAAAAACATAACAATTAGGGATTGTATTCAAGATTCTAACAATGGTTTCATAGATAAACAATCTAACAATAACAATAATACAATCATTCATACATGAAAACCCAAATGCATAAGCATAGGATAACCTAAACAATTCCTAGAGAGAGAATGAATAATAAAAACAATGAGAGAATGTTTAATCAGGTTCTTCAACATTGATATCACCTTTGAACCGGTGTTAGGAACCCTAGCCCTCTATGGGTCTCTAAATGATGGGAGGTTTGCCCTTTTATCCTCATCCAAAACCAAGACTTCACTACTCAAAATGATTCATAATTATTCTGCAATCAAAACACTTTATTTATACTAAAAACTAAGGTTTGGGCATAAGTGGAAAAAGTCATGACCATGAATGGTTGAGTCATGGTCGTGAAAACTTGAGTCATGCCTATGTAAGTGAGTCACGACCATGACAACTTAAGTCATGGCCATACAACATTGAGTCGCGCCATGGTCGTGATTTGCATACTCATGATCATGACTTCATAGTCATGGCTATGAGCATACACTGCACCAATTACACTTCCTATTTTTGCATTTTCTTGTCTCCTTTTTACTCTAATTCTTCTTTTTCTTATTCCATGAAAACAAGTGAGTGAATTTCGAGAAGACGAAAGATTATGCTTTCGACTCATTTTTGCCCTTTTGCTTCCAAATTGTACCTAAAACCAAACATGAATTAAATTGAATGTATTAAGCATTTCATAGCATTAGTCACTATGTGTTATGAAATAAATGTATGATGATTTAAGCACATATCAGATGGGTATCCCTTCTTTGCTTTAAATCTTCCTTTTATGTCACGTTTTCATGTAAATTCTTGTCCATTTGTTCCATGAAGATAATTATAACCTATAATTTCACTTATAAAAAATTAGGTACCAAATATACAATAAAACTATAACATATAAAGAAAAAATACATCAAATATAGGTTACAAAGATGATCAAATGTGCATCTATTAGTAATATGATCAGACAGTGACATATGATGACTTTAAGAATAAGAATAACTTTATGAAAATGATTACTCTTATACCATTAACTCCTAAGCAGGTTTATAAGGACAATCCAAATTTGGAAAGAGAGAATCAAGGAAAAAAGGAGTCAGAGAGAAAAGATAGAGAGTGAGGATAAAAGTTCAAAAAAGAGAGTTTGTTGTGAGAGGAAAAGAGAAGAAGAGTGAAAGATTAAAAAACAAAGAAATAAATTAGTTGCTATATAAAAAAAAGAGTGATAATAGGAATGTTCTTTATGCCAACGAACCTATGTTTATACTTTTGTATAAGGAGGCTTATCTCATTTTTGAAGAGCATAACATATCTCTTCCTAGTTTTACTTTCTTTTTTATAGGAGTATGAGGATGTTTTGTTTGATAAAATTGTTAATGGACTACAATCCCTAAAAGGGATCAAACATCAATTTGGAATTAAACCAAGGGTTTTCATTATTAATAAACTCATTTATAGGAGCAATAAAAGAGGTGAAAAAATAAGTGGAAAAGCTAATGGATAAGGGGTATATAAAGGAGAGCATGAATCTTTGTATGGTTCTAGTTCTTTTTTTAAGAAAGGATGTCAATTATGTCAATTGTAAAGTTATCAACAACATAAAGGTAAAGTATTGATATCCCATTTCTAGGTTAAATGATGTACTTGATGAATTACATAGTTCTTGCATATTTTCTAAAATTGATTTAAAAAGTGGATATCACCATATTAAAATAAGAGAAGTTAATGAACAAAAAATACATTTAAGCCTAAATATGTTATGTAAATGGTTAGCTGTACCATTTTTCCTTACTAATACACTTAGTACTGTCATGAGATTAATGACTCATGTGTTACATACATATTTATATTTGAAGTTGTTTACTTTAATAATATTATAGTGTATAATAAGCATACAGAGGATAATATTTATCACTTGAGATGAGTGCTCTATATGTTAAGGACGGAATAATTACATGCTAACCATAAAAAGTTTACATTTTGCATAAAAAGATTATTTTCTTAGTCATGTTATCAACACAAAATTTATTAAGGAGGATGAAAAAAAATGTTGAAAGCAATTAGGGAATTACCAAGAACTAAGTCCGTAATTAAGGTAAGAAGTATTTATTGTTTCGCTAGTTTATAATATAAATTTGTTACAGATTTTAGTATAATTATTATACCATTTACTAAGATTATTAAGAAATATATAAGGTTTTGGATATTAAATAAGGACAAGCATATAATGTCATTAAAGACAAATTACAGTCGACATCTTTGTTAACATTATCTAATTTTTCCAAAACTTTTGATATTGAGTATGATGCCTTATGACTAGGTATTATAGTTTTGTTAAAGTAAGAAAAGAGGTTCATATCAATGAGAAGCTCAATGGAGCAACCTTGAATTACCTAACCTATGACAAATAACTCTATGCATAAATGACAAAATTTGAGATATGAAAAGATTATGGTCTAAGATATTTGTACATTGACCATAAGCTACTGAAGCACCTTAAGGGGTAAGGTGAGTTGAATAAATGTTATTTTAGGTTTACAAAATTCATTAAAACATTTTAATATGTCATTAAATATAAATAAGGTAAAGAGAATATTATGGTTGATGCATTATCTCGATAGTTTTTTATTCTCACTTTTTTAATATGAGGTTATTAAAGTTTAAGTATATGAAGGAGTTACTTTGGTAATATTTATTAGACTTATAAAGAGGGGCATATGAGAAAATTTATTGGCATAATGGTTAACTAATTCATAAAACTAAATTATATGTATCTATATATTATATATGTGATTTATTTGTGAGTGAGGCAAATGGTGGAGGTTTGATGGGTCACTTTAGTGTTATAAAAACCTTGGATAAGTTAAACGAGCATTTTTATTGGCCTAAAATGAGATGTAATATAGAATGAGTGCACGACAGATTCATCACTGGTGAGAAGGCTAAATCTAGGGTTCTACCGTATAGGTTATATACACCTTTACCTCTACCTACTGAACCATTGGTGGATATTTTTAAGAAAATTGTGATGATTTTGCCTAGGTCATAGAAAGGTAAGGATTCTATAAATGTGGTTGTTGATATGTTCTCTAATATAAGGCATTTTACTCCTTTTGATAAAAACAATGGTGCAGCCAATATTCCTAATTTACTCTTTAAAGAAGTAGTATTATTACATAAAGTTCCAAGGAGTATAGTGGGTAACTGGGATGTTATTTTCATTTTGCTATTTTTGGAGACTTTATAGGATAATTTATACATAAAGATACTATTTTCTATTAGTAGTCATCATCAAATTAATGTTCAATCTAAACTAGTTAATATGACTTTAATTACTTTACTTTATGCTATCATTTAAAGAAACTTAAAGAATTATCAAGATTAGTTATTTATTTATCGTAGTTTGTATATAATAATAATGTACATTGATATTCATTTATTTATTGTAGTTTGTATATAATAATAATGTACATTCATCTACTAATTTTTTACCATTCAAAGTTGTTTATGTTTTTAATATATTAATTCCTTTGGATTTATTACCTTTACCTATTAACTAAAGAGCTAGTTTGGATGGAGCAAAGAAGGCTGAGGTGGTGAGATAACTTTATGAATGTGTAAAGAAACAGATTAAAAAAGAATAATGAACATTATGTAATCAAAGCTATCAAAGGTAGAAGATAAGTTATTTTTTAACATATTCATTAGGTTTGAGTGCATATGAGGAAGGAACCATTCCCATTGCATTTAAAGAAGGAACAATTCTTAGTCAAAGATAGTCAAAGTTGCAACTAAGAGGGGTTAGTTCATTCTAAGTCATTTATAGGATTAATGATAACACCTAAAAACTAGAGCTTATAGGTGAGTATAAATAAATTCTACTTTTAATGTTGCTATCTTTCTCTTTTTGATGTAAGTGATGATTTAAGGTGGAATCCTTTTTAAGAGAGAAGGAATAACGCAAATATGACTAGCCAATCTTTAACGATCCATTAAGAATGCTCAATGAATTGATTGCAAAAGATACGAGTACAGGGTTAAAGAGGCTTTGAATGTATTAATTGATGATATATATCATGAACAAACTTCAAAAAGCATTTCAATAACTAATTTGATAGGTTATGGATCTACAGGAAGATTAACCATTGATTAACTTGATTTAAGCGAAGTTCAAAAAAGACTAAGACTTAAAACCTAGTCTTTAACATTACTACGTACCAGCTCTTATAGCCTTCAAGAAAATTTAAATGTGAGATATAGTTTAAGCCACAAGCATGATCCAAATTATTCCGAACATCATATTTACACGAGGATCCACAATCTTAACAACTAATATGTCCCAATTGTGTTCAAATTCATAAATTTTTTAAGTGAAGATACTACCAATAGATTTTAGGAATACATGTTAGAAGCCAAAACAATTGTTCTAATAGTAAGGACATGTTAAAAACATGTTGTTCGATATCTATATTATGTTCTTACGTATAGAATTTCAGGGAGATTTGGAAAGTAAGACAAGGTAACACCTTCGGATCTCTTTTACCTACACGTGGTTCCTAGGATACTATATCATTAATTTGGTTATTAGTGATGCATTGATACCCAGAAAGCGAGTCCATGTTTATATCCAACTTATTTTGTTGACATTTAAAACCCTACTTTTTTTTAACAAGACTGCTAAGGGAGCTTGTAAAATTAATGTAGTTAATTCCATTTTTCAAACTTTTACCACGATGACCCTCATTTATGTTTAGCTCTTGCTTCCCTACAGCCTTCTTCTTACTCGTCTTCTCACAAATGGCCCAGCGTCTAACCTCTTATTTTTGCCAATGCCAACTTCAACTTTCTCCCCACCACCACAATCCTATTCCTTAATTCCCATCACTCTAGTAGCAAGAGAAATCTTTAGAGAAGTAACAACAGAACTTGCTCTTTATGCCCCGGCACTGTAATGTGGATACTACTACTCCCTTCCATCAAGCCTACAAGTGTGTCAATTTCCTGCAATCCTGGATTTTGGTATAAACCAGTAATGGCCTTGTCTGGTACTAGTCAGTATAAAAAATATTGTCAATATCAATCTTAGAATAAAAATTGAAAAATTAGAGGAACAAATTGAAAAAAGAACAAAATTTATCCTAACCTTAAATCATCTAAGCTCGTCATCCTCCCTTTCCCTTTCCCTCTCCCTCTATGTTGGCACAGGGAAGCCAGAATAGACGATCTTAGGCTCATCTCCTCACCATCATTAGATTGTCACTATCATCACTATCAATGTCATTGATTGCGTCTCTCCTCTCTTATCTAGCATATAACTCCAAGCGCAATAGAAAAATACTCATATTAATTGCTTAAGAGAGGCACTTAACCACTTATTTGTTCCATATAGACATCATTTGTAAAAAAGTTACGTAAAAACTAACATTCTTTTGTAGAAAATGTTGAGTGCAACTGCTTTTTTAATTTTACAATAATGCAGAAGTTGAACAAAACCTCATCTCTCTTTTGTATTTATGCCTAAAATTAAAAGTAAAACTTATTGTGTACTAATTATTTTGAATTTTATTTATTATTATTATATTATAAAATATTTACGTTAAATTTAGGCTGTAGATTGTATTGGATATAAGGAAAAATGAAGAATTGATGTGGAATTGGTCTACTTATTATTAAAAGATTTTATAGATTTATTTTTTAAAAACAATTAAAGTTGCGATAATTTAAAAGCCTTCACATTTATCAAGAATTTCAATTTGAAGTACATATGCATTGAGTTTCAATAATTTAATTGGTTTGGTTATTCAACCCATGAATTTAAAAATGAAATCAATTGTTTTTTTTTTACATTTTTAAGTTTAATATGATAGGTCACCATCCACAAAATTTGATAGTTAAGTTCTTATACAAATATTTATTTATAAAGACCTTCATTAACATTTTTCATACTAATAGTCAATTTCATAAAGGAACTTCATTACTATATGAAAAAAGAGGATTGGTACCCTTCCTTGCAAATCTCCACCTTTGTTAATCATTCAATTTTAAGAAAGTGCTAGAGACGGTAAAACTGGACAAACATCTTAATAACCTTGAAAAGTTGTAGAATTATGTTTTCACTTTATTATCATATGATCAAGATTATTTCAAAGAGAAGTTTAGAAGAATAATTGAGTAGTTTGTCTTTTTTTTTTCTTGATTTGTATACAAAACGACTATTCATATTCTATCGATACTAGTCGAGACTTTCTTAAAGGTAGATTGATATAGGGAGAGTGGGAAAGGCAAGTTGAAATGTTGTTTGCATCTATTATATGCATCAACTTTAAGTCATATGATTTATAAATATATAATCTTTGATGCTTGTTCGAATTATTCTTGGTTTATAATCATATCATTGATTCCCAGTTTATAATTGAAGCTGTTGCTTGAAGGTCAAATAGTTGAGCTAGGCATTGATGTCTCCATTAGCATTTTGCAAGATTTTCTATCATATTAGCTTCATGAATTTTGTTCTTTTTAACTATTTGTATATGATCAATCTTCTTACAATTAATTTTTGAATTTTTAATCCAATTATGATTTTACAAGCAAAAAATTATTTTTGGTATGAAGTTATAAATTTAATTTAACATATGTCTTTTATTTTATAGATAAATTGATGGAAGTTTAAGTACTCATGATAATTCAGTCTCTTTTAGGAAGATTCAATGATCCAACTTGGGCTTATGCTAGATTTGTTTTTGGAATGAAGAATCATACCATTTGTAAACAGACATTTGAAAGGTGAGAAAATCACCAGATTAAAGAAACATTTAGTTAGGATAAAAGGTCATCTGAAGCCTTGTAAGAAAGTTAGTCATTAGATTAAAAATAAGATAAAAACTTTGCTTGAAGAGTATCAGAGTGAGAAAGATAGAAGGCAAAAAACGAATTGTGAAATTGGTAATAAAAGTTCTTTTTGGGTGGTTAAGATGATATTGACAACGTTGAAGGTAGTATTCCTGGCCGACAAGAATTGTTGCACCTAATATGAGGAAGAGAAGAAGACAAGTATCTAACTTTTCTACTCTACTAATAACTTTTGGAGCTTAATCTTCAATTCATAGTGCCTTACATGCTAAAACAGGAGCTCATAGTATGGACATAGCAATATGATACAAATGTATCATTTAATATTGCTTAATCTTACCACCAGTGATGTTATTGCCTTTTACTGTCTAAGACATAAAGCTCATTCAATTTATGACTATAGAGGTAATCTCCTTATTTGAAATAAAAAGTTATTTGAATGAAAGATAAATGATTTGGGTAAATTATTGGTGTTCAATCATATATAATGGTTGGAAAAATATAAGAAATGAATGTATTATCAATTTTTTTTAGTTTAATCTACTAATGTGATGATATTTCTTAAGTCCATTGATACATATAACCTTGTAAGAAATGTTGATACTTTGCTTGAGATATTTGATAAATTTATTAGTGAAGTGTGAATGAAGTTAGGCATAAAAACATTATATAGTTTATCGCTAATAATGATTCTGCTTATAAAGCAGCTATAAAAATGATGCAACTTTTAAAAGGAGGGTGGTTTCAGTTAAGCTTATGAAAACAAGTAAAACAATTAACTTTTCATGCTTTTGATAGGAAGAACCGAGAATGCTTGGTTGGAAGCAATAAATTAGGAGGACACTTGACAAATGGAGGAGAAACAAAGAAAAGTCAAAGAATTAATTAAAAACAATTTAATGGATAGGATTGAGAAATCTACAACAATTTGACCCATTCGGGTCCAATGACCCTAATTTCAATCCCAAAATAATATATCCAATATGACAGTGCCA
>JANKYE010000223.1:17478876-17492498 GCA_032467995.1 Erythroxylum dillonii | reverse complement strand
GTTCGTTTCGAAACGTTAGTTTCGTTTTGCTTCCGTTTCGGCTTCGGCCCACTTTCGGGTTCGTTGTTTCGCTTTTCGTTTTTCGTTTTCCAGTTGGGGTCCGGTTTCGGATCGGGTCCCAACAATTACATTCTAGAAACATGAACAATTGTATTAACATATGTTAATAACCTTAAAAAGGTTTATTATATTACTCGTAAGAGAAAAACAAATGAAGACAATTTTTTTAAAAAAAGAGAAACTATGTAGTGAACAAATGTAACGCCAATTAACAATATCCTTAAGAAGAAAACTAACTCACCTAATAAATATTTACAAAAACTATAAAATGAAGAAAGTAAAGCGTTGGCTAGTTTGACAAATCACTAATAATAATCTTGAAGGAACAACAAAAACATTAGATAAAAAAGGGATAAGGGAAGCAATAAACAATATTTACCTTAAAGAAATGATCTTTAGATGTTATTTGAGGACCTTATTACTTATATGATGTGACCTAAATCATTTAAAACACAAAATTGGGGTTTAGAATGTGTAATCGTGTAGAGAGAAGTAGGAGGTTAAAATTTAGAGATAATTTTATAGATAAACAATGTCAACCTAATTTTTTTGAAAATAAAAGAGGGCAATTCTTATTAGATAGAATGGATGGTTATGATTAAAAGGATAAAGAATCTACATCCAATGACTTTTTAGATTTTTAAATAATAAAAGAAGAAAATGTCACTAAGAGTTAAAATATTATTGTGTGAATCCAAAACATCCAAAATAGCTTCATCTTCCTTTAAAATTATGTAGCTTACTACTTAAGCATTATAAGATGAGACCACATGAAATGTCTTGATTAGGCCAATGAGTATAGATGTGGATGGATGAGTATCCATGAATCTTAACCATTTTAAAAAAATTATCAATGAATGAAATAGGTTCTCAAATGGTCAATTAAGATCAAATCTATTAAAGATCAACGATTGAGATGAGCTTGACTATATGGTAAATGTTTTTAAATCTTATGGCATATATTTAATTTAAATGGATGGTTTGGGTAAAGTTAAGTGAACAAATTACCAATGGCTAAAATTTCTCAATATGCATCTCTTAGTATGGAACGATGTTGAGGTGATGCATTTTCAGAGGAACCACATTAATGCAAACATGACAAGCAAATCAAGAGATCCATTATATGTGTTTATTAAACAAATAACACTAGTTGGAGTTTCAGAAGAGTTGCAAGCAAACGCCTACATAAATATGGATAATTTTGTGTTTTAAGTTTTATTCATTATTAGAGTCTTTATTTTATTGTAACTAGGTTATAATTTACTTAATTATAAAGCCTAAAACATGTTTAATATATTTTTTATAGATATTTATTATAGGGTTAAGTTCCAATTTGAATAGTAAAGGCCGTAAAGTTGGTAAATTCCTAATAACATTATGAATCTTAATTGAAGTAGCATTTTTAGGGTCTTAATCAAAGTGTATACACACACACACACACACACACACACACACAAACATTTTTTATTTCCATCCTATATAAAAAAACATATGTTTCTAATTAATAAAGAAATATTTTAGTTATAAATTAACAAGATCTATGAATAATTTATCTATTTTTCTTTATAAAACTTTAGAGCTTGTTATATAATTCCTTCTTTATGGCATTTAAACACTCTATGAATTTGATTCTTGACTTTTCACAATTAGTTAGTTTCTCAAAAATATGATTTAACTTTTTTGGTAATATTTCATTATTTTTTTAGGTTCTCTAGATTTTATTCTTATGTGGATTTGTATTTTTTAGTATCAATGCCTGACTCTAAATTAGGTTTGGTTATCCCTTTTTTTTTCAGTTTTACCTTTCTTAGGTCTAAGTTATCAAACTTGTTTTTTGGTTTTAAGGTTGCATTTCTTTTAGGTTCATGTTTATTGCTATTTACTCTTTATTCTAAATCACTATTTTCTTCTTTGCTCTAGTTTTAACTTTCTTAGTTTTCTATTATTAAACTCGTTTAAGGACTAAGTATTCATTCATTTTGGGTTCACTTTAGATGTTATCTATATTATGTTTCTAAAATCAATATTTTTTTAAATATTTTTATTGACATTAAACACATATTTATATTTCCAAATCTTTTTTGTATATAATCTAGCCTATATTTTTTTTAACTTTTATTCTAATCATAATATTTGTAGGTTAATTTCTATTCATGTTATAAGCCCAAAACTTATCATTAATGCTAGAACTCAATTTTGAATACATAATATCTCTTAAAAGGCAGATAAACACCCAAAAAATGATGATGGGTATATTATATATTCGAGTAAAAATGTGTATAAGATCCTACTTACTAAATGGTTGTGGAGGCTATTTAATGACAAAGAGTTATAGTGGTGAAATGAGTATACTAAACTAAATTGAAAAAAAAATAAAGTATCAAAATCTCTCCTTTATTCTCATGGTCCTAGAGAATTTATCTTCCTATCCAAAGTTAAAGATTTGTGGGTGAATTTGTTTAAGGAGACAAAGGATGATTCAAGCATAATTAACAAATCAAAAGATATAGTACATGTGTTTATTTGACCATTTACAAAAGACGGAGTTCAAGAAGAGATAGAAGTTAACATTAAGGTTAATTTAATATATTTTATTCTTATTAAAGTATTTATTTTGTCTTTATTTTTATTGTAATTGGATTATAATCTACTTAATTATAAATCCTAAAATGTGTTTAACATGTTTATATAAATATTTTATAGTTGCCTATTTAGACTAGAATTTGTTATGAGGTTAAACTTCAACTTGATTAGGAAAAGTTTTAAAGGTGGTAGATTCCCTATAATAGGAGGAATCTTAATTGAAATAGGATTCTTAGAGTATTACTTGAAGTATTATACTAAACTCCTAATTAAAGCACGACCTAATATTTATTTTCCTAGGTGAATAAGAACAATTAGAGTTCTAATTCAAATACTATTACTATTTAGTATTTTAATTTAAGTACAAATCTTTGTTACACTTGTTGTTAAATGTATATCACAATTTTATGTTCATTCTATATAAAGGGGACGTTTTTAATAAATAAAGACAAAATTGAGTTATAAAATATCGAGATTCATAAGTGCTTTATCTCTTATTATTCATTACACTATGTAACCTATCAAAGAATTCCTTCTATCTGATGTTCAAATACTTTATAAACTTATTTCTTGATTCTTTATAATCAATGTTTCAATTCCTCAAATTTTTGATTTAGCTTTTATGGTAATATTTCAGTCTTGTTCATGAGTTCTCTAGGTTCTCCTAGGTGGGATCACAACACCTAACATTTTTGGATCATCTTACACCAATTTATCAGTAACTAGCAATTCATATCTCAGAAAAATAAACAATAGTGAGTTGAAACATAGTATCACATGGGTATTAAAAACTCCTATTCTTTTCCTTATGAAGAACTTTTTGTTATGTGTCATTTTGCTCTTTTCCCTTGTGTTCAATTTTTAATTACACGATTGTTTTGGGTTTTACAAAATGCCATTAAAGTTTGTTTTTTGTATCTCTTATCATTTATTCTTATGGTTTTAGTCCTCCCTATTGATTGGTATAGATCTTAATATATTTTTCTAAGTGTTTTAGTGTGTTTTAAAGTGTTTCTTAGATAATTATCATGTGTATAGGATTAGAATTGTGTTATTGTTAGTGTTTGTAAATTTTGCAAGTGTTTTTGTGGTTTAAAGTATGATTTTAATATTAATTTTGTATTTCAGTGGTGTTTGATGTGTTTGTAAGTGTTGGAAAATAGGAAATTGAAGAATGAAGAAAATGTTATATGCATGCACGATTGTGCATGGTGAAGATGCATGGTTCTCTGTCATGATCGTGATATGAGGCATGATTGTGATATATGTGAATCAACAATGTGAGGTAGGTGTTTCCAGGCATAAGTTTTTTCGAGTCCAAAGGATTTAGGGACTATTTTTGGAACCAAACAAAGTGAGAAATTCCTAAACACAACCTTATAACCCTAAAGCATTATATAAGAACATGAAAAAAAAAACCAAAAAGAAGCAGAAGCCAACACATCAAAGAAGATCAAAATCGAGAGATCAAAGAAGAGCTTCAAAAAATTCCAACAATTTAGATCAAGGCTTCAAATATTTTTTACTTTTTTCCCTTTATTTTCTTCACAGTCTTTGATGTGTAATTGGATTTGTATGATGTATAACATGGAATTCTAAATCTATATTAGGAATTATTTTGTGATCACTTTGTGAACCTTAATTATTGTTGATTTCAATATATTTTTGAATGTTTCTGATAACTATCGTGCATATAATTAATAATAAATTAAAAGAGTGAGTGAAGTAATTAGTGTTAAGGTGTGCAACGACAGTTAGCAACTTAATAGACCCACAATTATCAGTTTAATGAATAATTGAAGAGAGATCTTAATTCTGAAATAAATTATCTATAGGATTGCTTCAGATATACTTGAATAAGTTAGGAGTAGTTTTGTGAATCGAGAGATTACAAATCTTTAAATATCAAATTCAATTAGGTTTACTTAATTAGATCTTGAAATAGAGTAATCAAAACCTTAAAAAAGCTTGGATCAAACATAAATTGAATTAAAAAGCTTAAGGGAAACAAAATAAGGATATAATAGTTCCAAAGATCAATCTCAATTTTATTGGCAACTCAATTGTTTATTTGCTTATTTGTTTCATTTTATTATTTGATTTAATTTTTGTTATTTATTTTAATTTAAATCAAATTCTTGGTACCCTAGACAAATTTTGGTTCAAATTGTTTAGGTTTCTATAGTCCTCATAGGAATAATATCCTTAATACTACAAAATACGATATGCATACTTGCCATATTGAGAGCTTTATTATTATCTAAAACTTGCTCAATATGTTTTTGACACCGTTGTCAAGGACTTTTACCATTAAGATGATTTGAATTCCTTTGATTTAAGGAAAGTTTTACCTTTTTATGTGATTGTGATTACATTAGCATAAGAATGACTTGAAGTTCAAGCATAGTAGAAGAAACTCCAACTCTCGACATCACAAGGTAAGGAAGAGAGATCCGAAAAGCTAAACTTCAAGAAGAGATAGAGAGAATGATGGTAGAAGAATTAAATCATGGAAAGCAATAAAGAACCCTTTTATGGACTTCATGAGGCCAGGGTTCAATGTGGCACGACAACGAATTGCTTAACCACTAATGCAAGTAAATTCATTTGAGATCAAACCAGCACTGTTGAATATACTACAGACTAATGTGCAATTATATGGGTTAACCAGTGAGGATCCCAATGCTCATCTGGTGAATTTATTAGAAATATGTGACACCTTCTTATATAATGGTATGCCAAAAGAGGTTGTTAAGATGAGACGCTTCCTTTTTACACTCAAGGATAGAGCCAAGGCATAGTGTCATTCACACAACCCAGCCAACATCACGACGTAGGAGCAGTTGATGCGAGCTTTTCCAGATAAGTATTTCCTGTGATGAAGACAATAAGACTTATAAAGGAAATCACTAATTTCTAACAAAACGAGGGGGAGTCCCTATATTAAGTGTGGGAGTGTTATAAGGAGTTGCAAAGGAGATGTCCTTATCACAACCTACTGAAGGAATTCTTATAGCAAGCTTTTGACAATCGAGTAATCCACCCATGAAAGGCACCATAAATGCAGCTGCTAGAGGATCATTGATGAGGAAAATAGATGAGGAGACAGAAGACTTACCAAAGGAGATGGCGAACAATAGCTATCTTTGGACGTCAGAAAGAAGTAGACAGCAATCTCTTATATATACCGTCTCAAGCTATTAATGTATCTAACATCATTATTTTTTCCCCTTGTTTATATTATATTATGCCTCTTTCAGGCTTTCAAGTTGTCATTTATTCCCTACTTTGTTTCCCTTTCCTTACCACCTTCTTATGTTACAAAAGAAAGGTTTAAAACCTCTCTTATTCTCTAATTAGGCCCCTCCCTTTTTAATTTTTCATATTAGTGCTTCTTCAATTTGAAACATATCTCTATTTGTAAGTTAGCTACTTTATAATACATAGTTTCTCTATATTTTTAATTTAATCTCTCTATTTCCAAAGCCTTTCAATTAAGTTAAAATTCCAATAAAACCCTATTCTTAATTTAATTTTGAGAAAAGGAAAAATGATTAAAATAATACAAACTAATTAAATACAAAACAAAACCAATTATAAATATATAAAAATAAAAATATTTAATTATTTTGATTGATTTTGGTGATGATTTTTAATTGCAATTTCACAAAAATTTAATAAAATAAAATATTCATATTAGAAAGGAATTTTGTACAAAATGATTAAAAGGTTAGGAAATATCAAGCATCGACATCATTTATAATAGAGCACAAGGTATTAACTCCCTGATCCCCATTATGAGAAACATTACCCACTACTATTGAGTCACTTGCTAATAGATTAAGCAAATTCAACTTGCTTTAATGTCAATTTATATAACAAAGAAACATGAAATAAAACTAGCATTCTTATATAATGTATAACAGAGAGAACATATTGTGTAATCATATATGATGTATTATAAAGCATAAAAAATATTTATAGGGGAACAATGACTAAATTTAATATGAGTCCCATCTAAGAATGATAAGTATCAAAATCCCCTTAAATAGAATCAAAAGTTACTAAAAATACAAAATAGCACAGCGTAGATCAAAATAGTAGATTTTGACCTTAAATAGACACATTTGTGGTTACAGTTTAACACATTGTTAGGTTTAGATAGATCTTTTTGTTGATATATTGAAAACTTAAAACTCCTCTTGGATTAAAATTTATGGCCATTTAAAGTTGGTATATGTTTTGGGAGCACCCTTTTGTAGTTTGACACATATAACATTGTTTTTTAAATTAAAGAATTTCATTTCTAGGCACAAGCAATTGTTTTTTAAGGAATAATCCTAAAATAAAACTTTTGAGGAAGCTTATATACCAATCTAAACTAATGTGGCATCAACTTAGGCAAACATGTTCATCCTAGAGAGTATAAGTAATATCCATCCTTTTAACCAATAAAGGAACAATAAGAACAACTAGATTAACAAATTATGTCTCCTACTTCATAAGTTCAATTTCATCCTCATTCCTTAAGAAAGTGTAAGAGATGCTCATATTGTAAAAGCTAGCTCTCTTATTCGAAGGATATTTCCTTGGCTTATTAGCTCAAGAGGCAAGATTAACTCCTGAACATTCGTTAGTTTATCTTCCAATAAATATTATAAATAAAATGGCCTAAAGAAAAACTAATGAACTTACCATTATCTTGAATCAAATGTGATAAATTGGAAACTCACCGCAGAACACTTTTAAAGTTTGTAGAGATATAAACTGAGTTACACATCCTCATTATTTCTTTCCATAACTGAATTGATAATGGAAATCCAAAGAATAGATGTTTATTAGATTCCTAAAAATTAAACATAAATTATACTTAGGGTTTTATAGAGGGAAAAGCCACTCCTAATTCATTCCATAATGGAAAGCTTTTTCTTAACTACAAGCTAAAGAATAAAGAACATTTTAGGAGAAAGAATTCCATTCCAAATTAAAGGAAACCACCTAACTTTAGGGTTTGAGGTTCTAAGAATGTCCAAGTAGGATTTATTGGTGAATATACCCAATGAGTGTTTAATGTTCTAGTAGGAGTTATTGGTGAATATATCCAATTCGTGCTTCAACGCTAAAGTTTTATCCTCATATTGAGGATTAGGAGAGTAATGAGGAAAGAATCTTTGAAAAAAGATGAACTTTTGTTACAACACTAATCTCTTCCATTAATTAAATAACTAACTCTAGTATTATTAGGAAATAAAGTGCTAACACTAGAGTAATTGGGCACTAAAATTAGTGAATCAAGGATACTCTAATGTTAGTCCATAACCATATTTGATTCCCATTCCCTACCTTGTACTGTATCATATGTTAGAAAGTTCTCCTTAATTTCAAGATTTGAAGCATGCTCTATGAAGTATCCATTCTAGGCATGACAATCTATATGTTTGCATTTCTTAAGTAATGTTCATGCATCCACTTCACCCATAAAAAATGTTTGTCATCAACAATTCTCCACAGCCTTTTATCCATTATCAATTTGTTTATTAAAAGGACATATTTAACACCTAATCCTTCTTCAGTTTTAGGCAAACAAATGTCTCTCTAGCTTACTTTACCAAAGGGGTTAAAGTGTTTATTCTCATAATAGAAAGTTTCTAAGAATTGTTTCAATTTCTTTACATGAATTCATAGGAAATGCTATATAAACTGACCGATAAATATATAAAATGTTGAGCATAGAGTTAATTAACTATAATCTACAAACATAGGACAAAAATTTGGTGGTGCAACTTCTAACCCTTTTCCTTATCACATCAAATAACATTTGACATTTTATAAAGGAGATTCTATTTGAGGTAAGTGCAATTCGCTACTAAGTAAATGGTGAAGCCTTAATAAGGATCCTGAGATTAAAGCAAGATTTTGGGCTAAAAGGGTTAACACCAACATAAACTATTGGAAAACATTTTTCCTTGTTAATGCTTAGAATTACTTGAACATATTCTATAGACTTAAATTCTTGTATATAATACAATAGATACCTTTATGTAGATAGTAAAAAGGTAAGGGAAAAGAGGATTACCTTGCCTTATAACTCTTACGCCTCTGAAAGTATAGGAAGCTCGACCATTAATGAGAACATTAAATAAAATTTTGGTTATAAATTAGCTAATCCAGGTGATAAAACGAGTTACAAAACCAAATGCCTCAAGTAATTAGAGTAGAAAATCCCAATTCACTATACCTCATGTGATTTGAATGCATAGTTGGATCTAAAAACTTGAAGATAATAATTTTTAAACAATGATTGAGAAACCATAATATTGTCCTTAATGCTCTCTCTCTTAATGAATGCAACTTACAATTGACTTATGAGGCTGGATATGTTTGATTCTATTAGCCAATAACTTGGATAACATCTTGTAAAAACATTACAATAAGATATAGGTGTAAATTCTTTAAAAGAAAATGGATCATAAATCTTAGAAACCAAATTAAGGGTGGAAAAAAAGTCCAACCAAACCTGACTCGAAGTCAACAGGCTCAGCCTAAAGCCTAAAATTTTCATTCAAAATGACGTCATTTGAATTTTTAAAAATAAAAAGTAAATTTGATTGAGCCCAGGTTTGATTGTCTTAATCTTGGCCCCGATTGAGTTTTAGGTTAGGCTCAAACCCAAAAATAGAATTTTAGGTTAGGCTCAGACCTGGGCAGACTTAGTCTTCCCTAGCCTATGCCAAGCCTAAACTAAACATAAATGAGTTTTATTCTAGGATGAAAGCATTCTTAAGGTAGAGAAAACATTTAAATTACTTCATAGATATGAATTTTAATTGATTCCTAGTATTTTTTATAAAAATAAGTATAAAACCCATCTGGCTCTGGGCCCTTATCGGGATTAAAGGAGAATATCACCTCCTTAATTTCACTTGTTGAAAAATACCTTGTGAGAAGACCATATTGTTACCTAATCATAAAACTAGGAATGAAAGAATTGACATAATATAAAGAAAAGTGCATAAAGGATCGAGGATGTCAAGATAGTTTAGTCCTTAGCAAGAAAAAGGAGCTCATTTTGGTCAATGATAACTATTCCATCATCACTCTTTAGGCTTGAGATTTTGTTGTGATTTCTTCTTATAAGAATGGACCTATAAAAAAACTTGGTATTATGATCTCCTTCCTTTAGACAAAACACCATTTTATTTTGCATTAGTAAAGAAGAATGAGTTTCTAAGGCCTTATTGTAATCGAGCTTTAAAAGGTAATTTGGGGGATAATCAACAAGTTCCTTCCAGAAGTACATCAAGCATTACTTGATCAATTCAAATGTTCTCTCTGTGTCACTTAGCATTTTCAATTTTAATAACTTAAGCTTCTGAATTTCTATAAAACTTGTAAAAAGTATAGCCTTTTACCTCTAGCCTCAATCTCTATTAATGGCCTTTTGAAATCCATCCTCATTACAAAAAAATTAAAGAATCTAAAAGGTGAATTCTTATTATGGTCCTCTAAGAGATCATGGATCTCTATTGGTAAGTGATCTAAACATAGTGTATTGTAGAAATATGCCTCACTATATTGGAATTTTTTAATTCATTCATGATTCATCATTACCTTGTCTAATTTTTCCCTCATATACCATACACCCTCTTAGTTATTGCTCTAACTGAAGTATCTTCCTTTAGATTTGAGATTTGTGACCTCGAGGTTAAGCATACAAGACCTTAGTTTATTACAAAGTTTTCCAACACATTTTTGACCCTCTAATTCCCAAAATAAAACGGTTCTATTGAAGTCTCTCACTAAGATCTATGGTTTCTTAACAAATGTTTTATAAGTCAAAAACTCATTTCATAGAGAGGATCTTTGTAAAGGAAAATTATATGCATATATAAATGTGAACTAGGTAGATCCAACACCGAAATTTTCCACTAGCATATGCATACAATGGGTAGAAGTATAAAATACAATAACCTTGATGCAATTAGGGTCATATGCAACAACTACTGTCCCTAGGTGGTGTTTATTATGATTGGTTATAAGCTTCCATTTGTTTTTAAGTAGCCGTCAGAGATTAGAACATTTCTCATATTTCAATTTGTCTCCAAAAGGAAAAACAAGATAGTCTCTATTCATCTAATGTAATCAAACATTATTTTCTACTTTTTAGAGCCATTAAGCCCTTTAACATTCTAAGAAAAATAAACTTTAGGATTTTGTTGAGATGGATAACCTAGACTTGGCTTTAAATCCTGATTTCCTACAATCTTAAATTCATAGGATCCATTAGCAATCAGAGAGATTTGAGGGCTTCCCAATTTTTACACATCCATTACCTATTACAAGCTCTATAACATCAGAATATAACTGATGAATTTCACTTACCTTAGTATAACTTTCAGGAGTATCCTTTAAGATCACCATATTAGCTAATGTATAAGAGGGAGCACGATAATCATAATTAACACTATTAGGTTCGGCTTCTATTGAGTTTTCATGAAATAAATTTGTGTTCATATTATTTTTTAACCCAACATTGAAGTAGAGTTTAAGAGGAGATGAGTATTACTCAATGGAAATTCTTCAGAATAACTCATTTGAAACCTTCTGTCAGTAGGCTTCCACATCTTACCCTATTTTTGACAAAGATGGTCTCTATTAGTAAGAGACTCTAATGGTATGCTCTATCATATTATCCTCATCTCCTAACCTTAGCAGTGGGATTTTCTTAGTGAACATTTAACTGATATTCACACCTATGTAAAGCTTGGCATAACTAATTCTTCTACACGATGAAGTAGCCTCATCCATGCATAATGTTCTTCTAATACAACTAGCCAGGAGACTAAATTCCTTTGTTAACCAATATTCTAAAGGGATTTCATAAAAATTGACACATAATCGAACCTACTTTTACTTAATCTTCAAGCTTAATCCCCAGTTTCCACATTTGTAAAAAGATAGGTCAACCATTAAAAATTCCACAAGCCATCTTCTATAATTCCTTAAGCTTTTTTCTCCTTAGAGTTGAATTTAAAAAAGAAACAATTAGCCATCATTTAGAAAGACCTACAATAATCCCTTATTATTTTGTTTTTAGTAGCCCAAAGTTTGATCATTAAGAAAACTAGTCTGTTTTCCAAAATAAAACCAACCATTGTTGCTTCCCATGAGTTGGCTCCAAGCTTAAGGACTATCAAAGGTGGTGGCACAATGCTAAGACCCTCTTTGATGGAAGGGGTAATGAACTAGAGGGAGGAGTTCAAAAAAGCACAAAAAACATATGTTTAGTTAAAAGGTTTAGAAGGGGTCTTATCCTAAGAAGGGGTTAAGCTCAGTGAAGATTCTTCTAAAGCAAAGTCCTAAACTAAGTCGGAGGAGGAAGCTAACTGGAATATAGAATCAGGATGAGGTAATGAGGGAAAAGTAGGAACAATGATAGCACAGAGAGAGGTGGCACTTTGACCCAATATAGCAGAACCTAACTATATGGAATAAAGAAGAATAAAAATATGTGACAATGAACTACAAAATTTGAGAGGTGGTTTAAAAAATGGTAAGTTTGAGTGGTAGGAAAGGAAGATCTAGAAAAAGCCTTACGTGCCTTACTAAACATTTAGAATTAGTGATAAGAAGCTTAAGGAGAGAAACACAATAGAGGATTAAAACTGTAAGGGAAGAAGAAGAAGCTGAGAAGTAATAACCATGAGAAAGCCAGAGAAAGAGGAAGGTAGGAATGAGGATGTTAGGGAAAAAGGAAATAAGTAAGCACTCGTGCGAATCCTAGATTAGCCATTGTAGAAAAGCCAACTTAGAGACAAGGGATAGAGTCTCTTACTAGCCATTCCAGTGACTTCCAAATTGGAAAATATAATATTGTTACACAAATTTAGTCACATCTTACCTCATATCCCCAATATTAGCTTTCACCATTAATAATAAATGTATTTGTTTGCCCTAAAAGACCATATAAACATACTATTCTAATCAATTTCTCACTTAAGGAGGTTTTTAGAATGCTGCCTTACATAAGAAAGCCCTTATGAATGTGAAAACCTTCTTGAATGGGTGATTAATAGATTTTGCCTAAGAAAGTTACACTTTACACACTTCCTTGGGGTTAGTTTAACCTCTCTTTTATTTATGTCACTAGTTGTTTTTCAACTATCTTCTCCTTTTTGTACCGATCATTACGAACATGAGTATCTTTAATGTAATTTTTATTATCATTAACGACCTTATAATTTTCTTTAGTGTAATTCTTATTATGATACTTTATCCTACTCTTCTCCAACAATATTAATTCAGCCTTTAAAATGATGTTACTTACCTTAGATAGAATCCTCAATACTTCTAACCTTTTTTTATTTGATAATATGTTTCAAGCCCATTAGATATCTAGTAATTTACTTTTCTTCAGTCTCTTTCAAGTAATTTCCCTCTACTAACTTCAATTCCTTTAAGAAGTAAATCTGTTAGGACCCGATCAACCCCAACCGGAAAACAGAAAATGGAAATGAAAAGTAAAGCGAAACAAATGGAACGGATCGGAAAACATAGAGCGGAAGCAAAATCATAAGCGAAACACAAAGAATCGGATAACAAAATGTGGAAACAAAATCGAAAGCGAAAAGCGAAGGAACGAATTTCGAAGCGAAACTAATTGGATGCAAATCGAAAACTAAACAAACAAATGGTTCAATCGAACCGAAACAAATTCCGACATCCGAGTAACGAAAATTTTCGAAAATCCTCGCGTGTCGCGTTGGAAACCCTAAGACTAAACCAATTCAAAAATCTGGTATAAATTTTATTTTTCCTTTTCTTTTTCTTATTATTCATTCCTTTTCTCTTATTCAATTTTATACAAATCAAAACAATATCATTTCCCTTTTGGAAATTTCGTCCTCATATAACACTCAATTCATATAATTCGTCTTAAACTCAATCTCATCTTTAACAAAACTTATTCTTATTCTTTC
>JANKYE010000223.1:17444761-17454797 GCA_032467995.1 Erythroxylum dillonii | reverse complement strand
TCATTTAGTAACATGGGATTATTTCTACTGTTACTTTGATTGCTGGGAGTGTTGCTTCTGTTCTAAGTATATCGAGGCAATTGAGACTTTTGATAACTTATTTCTTTTAATTGAATATAAGAGAAAGGAAAAAAGAAAACTAGGGTGTACCGGCGAGTTGATATTTCATAACTTCAAAACTTGGTTTGCAGGGCTATTTGAAGAAATAAGACAATTGCTGGATCAAGTATGAAAAGGAAGCATCTTTATCAATCTGAACATCCATTTGATGATCACCGTAACGATACCTTATTGCCCCTCTTTTTTCTTTTGCCTATGCCTTCTTTATTTTCCATTTGTTAATTTTTGTGATGTTTCGGGGCTAATATCCTTCAGTGAATTGTAGTATGGTCTCGTCTTTCTACATCAGTGAAGAACTGAAATTACTGCATTGCTTTGATAATGCTGCTATGATCTTAATGCTAGCTCTATATAGTCAGCGGAGTAGTTAGAATGTGGAAGTCCCAAAGGGGCCTGCATGTAACAAATCTTTATATGATTGGTTGTCAACATTTTAGCATTAAGAAATTCTAATTTGATTTGATTATGGAGAATAGACTTGAATGAATAGATGAAGTGGTTATAGTTTCTCATTCATTTGGTGCGGCTGGAGTAATAGGTTGACAGTAATATGTGAATTGTTTTCTAATTAACTCTTTCTGGGCACCTCCTTAATGAATTTTATCTGACAGCCTTTGAGGCCTCTCAGAGTGGCTCATGGGAAGTTGTCGAGTTCATTGAAGTTAGGGATGGAGTTATGACCATGAATTTCGCAGATAATAGTCAACTAACAGCAAAGAATGGTCCTTACGCAAACATTCGCATAAAGTCAAGGAAGGCAACTTTATCTGACTGCATTTGCTTTTTGAGGCCTGGAATCGATGTTTGTGTGCTCTCATCCCCTCATGATGGAGAGAACTCGGGGGAAGAAAATCCAGAACCTGTAAGTTATGTTTTGTTGTTACATTGAACTGAATGATTGAAAATACATTTAACTGAATGATTAATTTGTAGCTTGAAATATTTCTGCATAGACTATCATATTTGCTGCACTTTAAAATGTTGGAATTCCTATATTGTTGGTCATCTTACTTGCGTTATTTCTTGTGTAGCTATGGATAGATGCTAAAATAAGTTCTATAGAGAGAAAGCCTCATGACTCTCAATGTTCATGTCAATTTTTTGTTAAGCTCTATGTTCACCAAGGACCTCTTGGTTCAGAGAGGGCAAAGCTTAGTAGGGATACTGAATTAATTGGAATTGACCAAATTTCCATTCTTCAAAGGCTTGAAAATTATCCTTGTGAGGGATTGTCGTATCGCTGGAATTCATCTGAGGACTGTCCTTTAGTACAAAGAACTAAGTTATTCTCGGGGAAGTTCTTGTCTGATCTGACATGGCTTCTTGCGGCATCTGTCCTTAAGCAAATTGCATTTGTTGTCAGATCAGTGCAAAACAAGATTGTTTATCAGATTTCAGAGTGCAATGATGACCACAGTTTGGTAAAAGCTGTTAAATATCAAAATTTTTTGAATTTCAAGATGGAAAATGATATTTTAACACCTACTGTGATCCAATTTGTTCCTGCTGATACCACTGAGGCATCATCAATGTCTGTTATAGATGAGGCCGAATCATTACCATTGGGTATGAACTTGCGAAGATCTAAGCGTCGAAATGTACAACCTGACCGTTTCCTAGGCTGTGACATTCTTCCAGAGACAAATGTTGGTTGGGTGCGATCCCTACCATACACGCCAAATAAATGGAAAGATGATGAATTGCACATGCCACTGTCCTATTTGTTTGGTGCACGCACTGCTGGTACAGAGGAACATACAGTAAATAAAGCAGTAGTTCATTCTCCTAAACTTGAAACATTTGAACATCTTACTGTTTCTGCATTCAAGTCTAGATTAAAGAAGCTTGAATCAGGTGTAGCCAAAATACAAGTGCATGAATCTCAACTCGCTATTGTTCCTATACCTACAACAAGCAACCCTGCAACACTCAAACAATTTGATACCCCTGTGAAAACTTCTGTCAATATGACTAGAGGGACAAACCAAGTGTCTTTCCTTTACACTAGTACAAAGAATTTCACTGCTGCACGAAGGAAGAATAACTTTGAATTGGAAGATATGGTTTTTGAAAGTGAAGTGGCAGGGAGTGCTTCTTTTACCAATGTTGGAAGTGCAAAGTACCGTTCCTTAAATCCAAAGACGCATGATTCTTGCAAGTTAAGGACTTGGAAGAAGAAAACTTTAAGTGCTGGGTTGTACAACAAACTCATACGTTCTTACATGAAAAGCATGTATTCCACAATCAGGTCACAGGAAGAACCACCAATAATTGACCAGTGGGAGCAGTTTAAGGCAAAAGACCAGATGTATCAAGAAGAGAAAATGGAACCATCCACAATCGAGGACGAGGGTGAAAGCTCAGAAACTGAAATGTTGTGGAGAGAGATGGAAATGTCTCTAGCATCAGTTTACCTTTTAGAAGAAAATGAGGTATAACTGTCAAGTTTCACTTAAGACACTATATTGTATTGTAGGTACATAATGATGCTGAAATAGATATATTCAGATTTCCAATTGCACGATTTGGATATCTGTTCCAAGAAAATATTCATACGTACTGTATGTTTCATTCTTTATTGCTCATTCAGCTTGGTGCAAGGATTCTCAGGCTCGAATTTCAACTCAGACCATGCAAAACTCGGGCAAATATTGCAAGCACGAATTCAAAGTGGATGAAGAAATTGGAATCTTATGCCATATATGTGGCTTTGTTAAAAGTGAAATAAAATATGTATCAGCACCATTTGTAAGTAAAAGTCTATGTCTAATGTTTTTACTATAGTTACTATACGTCTTGCTCATCTGTTAGATAGAACAACTGTAGCATGTTGAAATTCTTAAGCTACATTTGATGAATGGGCTGATGAGACAGGGTCTTTATATACATGGTAAAATGTGAAATATATGCTATATTTTCTCTATAACAAATGCTCCATGGTTACCATTTAATTGAGGCATAAGGCTATTGAAACATCACGATATCAGTGTTACCATTTAATTGAGGGATAAGGCTATTGAAACATCATGATATCAGTGTTCCATATGGTTTACTGACTGCAATCCTTTTTCATTTTTCCAGTTGGAATTCACTGACTGGATGATGGAAAATAAACCATGCATAGAAGAAGATATAGTGCTTGAGCAAGAAGAAGAAGGGGGTTTGAATCTTTTCAGCAATCAAGCTTTCTGTAATGACATGCCTTCATCAGAAGAAAACGAGAATGTTTGGGCCTTAGTACCTGACCTCAGAAAGAAATTGCATTTACACCAGCAAAAAGCATTTGAGTTTCTGTGGCGAAATATTGCTGGTTCTTTGGTCCCAGCACATATGAAAAAAGCATCAAAGAAGATAGGAGGATGTGTTATCTCTCATACTCCTGGAGCTGGGAAAAGTTTTCTTATCATTGCATTTCTTGCTAGCTACTTAAAGTTGTTTCCAGCTAAACGACCTTTGATCCTTGCTCCAAAAACAACTCTGTATACCTGGTACAAGGAATTCAAAAAATGGCAAATTCCAATTCCTGTGCATCTTATCCATGGCCGTAGATCATATAGGCTCTTCAGGCAGAAATCAGTGGCGTATCGTTACACTGGTCTACAACCTACGCAAGATGTTATGCATATCCTGGATTGCTTAGAGAAACTTCAGAAGTGGCATGCACAACCGAGCGTTCTTGTAATGGGCTACACCTCATTTTTGACATTGATGCGAGAAGACTCAGACTTTGAACACAGAAAATGTATGGCCAAAGTGCTGCGAGAAAGTCCAGGGATCCTTGTTCTGGATGAAGGTCATAATCCTAGAAGCACGAAATCAAGGCTGAGAAAGGTTCTGATGAAAGTGCCAACTGATTTGAGGATACTTCTCTCAGGTACATTGTTTCAAAATAATTTTTGCGAATATTTCAACACCCTGTGCCTGGCTAGGCCAAAGTTCATCGTAGAAGTTTTGAGGAAGCTGGATCCTAAGTTCTCGAGGAGGAAAAAAGGGAAAGGAAAAGCGCCTCATTTAATGGAATCACGAGCAAGAAAATTCTTCCTTGATAACATTGCAAAGAAAATTGATTCCAACATATCAGAAGAAAGGTTGCAGGGTCTGAATATGCTGAAAAATATTACTAATCGTTTTATTGATGTATATGAAGGTGGAGCTTCTGACGGCCTCCCAGGTTTACAGATTTACACAATATTGATGAACTCAACGGATATACAAAATGAAATTTTAGCGAAACTTCAACGTTTGATGGCCAACTGTCCTGGATACCCTCTGGAACTTGAACTTTTGATAACACTTTCATCAATACATCCTTGGTTAGTCAAAACTTCAAACTGCGTGAACAAATTCTTTACTCAAGACACATTGATAGCAATGGAGAAGCTGAAGTTAAGTTTCAGAAAAGGGTCCAAAGTGATGTTTGTTCTACATCTTGTAAATCGTGTTGTCAGGAATGAGAAGGTTCTGATATTTTGTCACAACATTGCACCCATAAACTTATTCATTGACTTGTTTGAGCGAATCTTTAACTGGCAAAAGGGCAGAGAAATTCTAGTCTTGACAGGAGACCTCGAACTGCTTGAACGAGGAAGAGTTATCGATAAGTTTGAAGAATCCGGTGGTCCTTCAAAAGTATTGCTTGCATCAATCACAGCTTGTGCTGAAGGCATTAGTTTGACTGCAGCTTCAAGGGTAATTCTACTGGACTCAGAGTGGAATCCTTCGAAAACAAAACAGGCCATTGCAAGAGCATTCAGGCCAGGTCAACAGAAGATGGTGTACGTGTATCAGCTCCTTGCGGCAGGAACCCTTGAAGAAGACAAGTATCGTAGGACGACATGGAAGGAATGGGTTTCAAGTATGATATTCAGTGAAGCATTTGTAGAAGACCCTTCTCGTTGGCAAGCTGAAAAGATTGAAGACGACGTACTGAGAGAGATGGTAGAGGAAGATCGTGTCAAATCATTCCATATGATCATGAAAAACGAGAAGGCTTCTACGAGTTAACTTGGAAGATCTTTTTGTCGTGCCAAGTAATGGTGATTACTTCAAAATGATGTCTTCCCTGTTGAATTGCTGCCAGCAAGATGACAATATCCAAAAATAAGGTGAACGAACTGCCTATTGTTCTTTTCTTTTTATCTCATGAAAAAATGTCATTCGATTAAGATTTCTAACTTTCTCTTTCCCAATTATTGATCTTTTGTTGAACCCAAAAAAAAAAAAAAAAACGAAGTAAGCCTATCTTCTTAATGGCTGAAGCTTGAATTGTAAAAATGTCTTGGGTCCTGTCCTCAATCGTCTGTTCTTGACGTATCAAAATATAAGCTCCAGAGCCCATGGTATTCACACTTAATATATGCTGATCTTGTAGACTTAGATTGGGCCAGTTTTACTTGATTAATGGTTAATTTTGTTACCATATGTATAATCTGTTAATACTACGTGTATGCTTCTTAATTGACAAATCTTGGATTAGCCAACCGACGGAAATGGTAAACTGCAGAGAATGTGAATTAACTTTGCAAGGACAAAAAAGGATTTTAAGAAAGCTCAGTTGAACTTGCACAAATGCCCGTCAACCCCACTCCATTAGCTGTGTTACACATACATAGCTTATAAAACTAGTAGTTGCAGAGATAATATGATCCCTAAATTTTGGAACTGTCCACTAAAAACTCTATTTAGTGTTTGTAAGAGTTGCAAATAATATCAAAAGCCCAGGATAAGCATTCATTATCTCTGCAACTGTAAGTCTAACAAAAAGTTACATAACAAAATCAACATACGTTTTGAAAGCTAAACCAACATGGGACATATTTTTGTTAGTTTTTAAATTTTAAACTTATGTTTACATATGGATTTATTTTATCATTTAAAGTTATTTGTTTCTTATGGTGCCCCACTACCTTAGGGTACGTACCGGAACACCCTGCAAGCATTCCGGTACATGTCCTATGATAATGGCACGCTAGAGCGGTTACTACAATTCCTTAATATGACATCATCTATCTTTATTCTCTTATAAGGCATTGTAAGGAAAAATACAATATTTTAAAATTTTAAATTCCTCCTTTCATTTTATAAAAACCAAATATTTACATTGTCAGTTTTCAATATCATCTGAATATGTACATCATCATATCCTAATACAAAATATCATACATGAAAGGGGAAATTACATAAAAAGTCGATCTAATCTTTTCAATCTCAGCTGACCAACTTTTGAGTCATATCTTCTTCACAAAAGTACAAAAATATACTTCTTGTACTATCTCTCAGTAGCTAAAGTTCTCTCTTGGTCCTAAAAAGTCAACGTTGTAATTTTGGTGAGTTTTGCGAACTAAATGAGATAACCATCATTAATGGTACACTCAATTCTTGCCTCACAACAATGCACATAACATATGATCCACATCTTTGCATAAAGCTTCACTTAACACTTTTAGAACAATAATACCAATCATTTTATTCATACAAAAATACATATATCAATCGTAAATGCAATGCACATGAGACTCACTTTCACTTATTATTATCGTTGCGACCGAGTGTCTTTTTCCTAGCTTATATCCCTTAGTGGATACCAAGCTGTGTCAAATAATATCCCATATCCCTTAGTGGATATCGGGTATATTCACAATTGAACTTAAGGCTCTAATCACAATCTGAGCTTTAAGCTCTTTACATTGGCGGTTCTAGTCACAATTGTCTTTATCTTTCATGCATTCATATAATTGATGCTTCACATTCTCATATTATCAGTCATTTACATGAATGTACATTCACATTCAGATCACATTTATCATTGGACCCTAGGTCCGGTATTTAACAACATTGTTTAGCAACATTTATTTCGTCATATTTACATTCAAGTAACACTTCAAGATCATATTTATGCATCAAGTCTCGAACCTTCATTGTCCAGCATTAACATAATCAAACCACCTTCATATGATCAGTCAAAACATATTCTAAAGTAAATAATTAATTGAGAAAAACTATCTAAGTTACTCACAGATTGCTCCCAAAACTATTGCCTTAAAGTCCTGGCAACATCTGGATGTTGATGTTGCAGTTGCTCCTCTATATTACGCAATATACACATATCAGAAATTTGCACAATTATAAGTGTTTGTTAATGCACGTGTATGTATATGCAATATGCACAATGTATGTTCATGACAATCCTAAATATCGCTCTATTATTCTCATCACATAAACATTCATATTTCCAAACTCACATAAGTATGATCTATACTTATGGTTTATACCTTAATAAAATCATTAGAATCTAATTTCATAATCTAATGAATCATTTCAGATTTTTCCAAAAATTGACTTTTGGGTCTACTGTTTTTGATCATTTAGACAATGCAAATGGGAAAATTTGAGAACATTTTCTTTTATAAAATTATTCTCTTATCTTTTAAGTTTCTAATGACACTAAGATCATTCAATTTGGTTCAGTATTTTGAAAGTTATACTCTAAATATTTTCAGACTGTTCTTATATTGAAACAGTGCCCTATTCACAACTTCCATCCAGAAATTGAAATTCTTAGAGACCTAATTAAAATTTGATGGCTTTAGACAATTTGTAGACCTATGTTTCTAGTTGACTCCAAATTAAAGATCATTCCTTTTGGATAACTACAGAACAAGATATTGTCAAAATACCGAAGTATGTTTAATGAAAATACTCCATTCATCAATTTTCCAAAACTGTTCATCATTTTCATCCCACATTTATCACTCAATCTCTCCCAAATGATTTCAGATGGCTAAGATTTTTGGTGGAGATGTAGAGCAATGTGTTTCGGATCTATTGGTTCAAATCCCATTATAGTTCCATATGACACAAACAAACTCAAAATTCAAGATTAACCACCAACACCAAAAACATAACATACATTCACCAAATTCTGCATATTTTTCTACACTTCTCATTTCTTTCTTTCTTTTTTCCTGAACTTAATCTTATTTACATTCTCCATTTCCGTTTCATCCTTTTAGCTCTCATTCAGCTCAACACATTCAAAAACAACTCCAAATCTATGCAGTAACATAAACATAAAAAACACCTAAAATAGAGCACAAACATATATATTCATTTACCAATTTGCAGCACACAGTTCTTATCTTCATGTCAAATTTTGATACTCTTAAAGAAAAAATTTAAATTCGATGTCTTCATGAAAAATGTAGCCACATGTCTCTATTTTAATCCAAATTAAGAATCAACTCATTTAGATAACTATAGAAAAAGTTACGGCTAAAACATAGAAGCAAAATTAATGGATATGTTATTGCTTCATTTTTCCAACACTCATCTTCCAATTTTTCAGATTTTACACCCACGACACATACATAAAAATTCACATAATCAAGTCATCGACCTTACATTACTCATCATTCTAGTTTCATTTAACAATACCCATGAAGATTAACAAGCTACTTACTTGATTTAGCTCCAAAATCTTCAAAATCTCACTCAACCCTAGCTTCCAAGTATCACACAATCTTCATCTTCTAAAGTTGGTAGGGTTAGGTTTTTTATGTGACCAATGTGAAGAAGATAGCACAATGATAGTAGCAAAAGGAAGAGATAACAAGATGGAAGCAAGGTTTAACGTTGGTGAGGCGAGAGTGAGTGATGAAAATTGAAAATGAAGGAGAAGAAGAAAGAAGCATATGGTAGTTTATGAGAAACATCAAAGAATGGTCTTTCAAATTAAAAGATTAGTGATTTTAAGACATGGCTTGGCAAGTGACGCTTGTCATGGGCCACATGTCCGATTTCTAAAGCTTTAGACTAGGTTCTTTTATTAACTAGTCTAATTAATTCTAATTTCTACTCCAATTATCTTCCAATTTTCAATGACACGAGTTATTAAATCCTAAAGTTATTTATAAAAATTTTCATTACCATTGGACAATAAATTCTACTACTATTTAACAATTTTTTTGCACATAACAATTTTCCTACTCCAAAAATATCCAAAATTTTCCTAAATTTCACGAAAAATTTTAAATCATCAAAAACCCTCTCCAAATCAATTTTCAACACATAAAAACCACAATTCTCAATAAAATCACATTTATAAACAATTACACCCGAAATGTCAATGGATGCAAATACAATAATTTTCATATGCAAAAATTCACTATTCACGTGTGTATGTGTATACTATATTACGTATGAGCATAAAATGCATTTCTAGTCTCTCAATAATCTCTCATAAATATACTGTTCTAGCCTTAACGTGGATAATCTTCATTAGATTATTACTTTCCTTTAAAAATCTAATTCTTGGGGGTTCTCATATTTCTAAGGTTTTATGCCTATATAAAGCTATCTTAGGGATATAAAAGGGGAGTTAATGTTTTGTTTTAATGAAATTACTTTAGAAAGTGTTTTCGTAGTCCTTATTCTTAAAGGAAACTCTTGTTTTAGAAGTAACTAATGATCTTATTTACCTATAGACTCTTATTATTCTAAGTTTCTTTTTTTTTTCCTATAATATGACGATTCATATGATTATTTTTATTTTATTTGCCACTATAGATCCTGTTATATTAATACTGAATCTCATTATTCCTATTGGCCAGGATCGTTATCAAATTCTTACAGTAAATTTCTTAAAAAGAATGTGCACCACTCATACCATATTATTATTCACCTTCCAAGCCAACTCCAACCTACAATAACTTCAATTTAGACAAGTTTCTATAAACAAATATCTATATCATGTAAAATAGAAAGTGTCAAATTCAATGTCCAATAGTTTAAAGTTTTCAATTCAACATCTAAACTTTAAAAACTTGGCCAATTCCTTTTTAAAATATTGCCTCTATTAAATTAATATTTTGTTGATTTAGTTGGTTATGTGCTCATTGATGAATATAATTGTGACAAT
>JANKYE010000223.1:17421046-17432186 GCA_032467995.1 Erythroxylum dillonii | reverse complement strand
AAGTGTCACATATGCATTGCATACATATTTTGATTGAATACAGTAAATGGGAAAAAGGCAAGAGTGCCTTATACAATATGATTTTATTATAAAAGATAAACGAAGATTTTTTTGTTTTTATTCTAATTAGTATTGGTTAACATAATAAAATCTTCCATAGGAATCTTACTTGGGCTTCTCTATATGGGATTTATTTGGGTAGATTTGATATTATCATAACTGAAATTAACATCATTGGGCCAACTTTGGGATCTAAAAATACATGAGCTAAAACATTCATGTTATGCTCTTTTCTTATAGGTAATTCGACTAATCCTAACCTATTGAATAATTCTAACTATTAGAATCTCAAAAAAGCCGTTCTTTCATTTCTTGAGCATATATAAGATGAGCTAGATCTTTAGAAAAATGGGTTCTTATTTAAAGAGTGCATAACTGTGTGGTTAAGCTCACATTAACCAATCAATTTGGGATCCAAATATTTTGCCCAGGAAAGATTCCTAATATTTAAAATTCTATGGTAGTTAAGGGTTGAGATATTAGCGGTCAATAAATTAATGTTACTTGTGAAGTATAGAAATTACTAGGATCACTTAGGAAATCCCACATCTAGAAACCATTTTACTTTAGGATTTAGACAAAAATGGAGTTGTGGTTTTAGGATATTAGGTAAAGAGGGGTGAAATTTTGGTTATTAAATTAACACCTCAAATAGAGAAAGAATCGTCATATGCCCCAGAGGACATATTATTACGAGCCATACTCGGCACTCAAGCATTTACTATAAAAGAAACCTATTTAAAACTACTTATAGGTGGTTGGGGTTCACATTATTGATGTGAGATGGGTTCAAAAAAGGGGTGGTTCTAGTTATAATCTATAAACAATTCATATTCATCTAATTAATCGGTTATCTATCTAATTGTAAAGTAAATGATTTATCAATTCATATTTAATCTTTTCTTCAACTTGGATTATAATTCAGATTAAATAGTGGTACAAACATATTTGTATATCATAATATTAATCTTTAGAGGAGATATCTTGGACACATAAAACATTGGCTAATAATATAAGAAACTTTGGTGGGTATATATTCCTTTTCTTAGATTATAGCTTTGATTAAGCATTTACACCACCAAAAATCTTTCTTTGTTATCTCAATATTTCCCTATTTGTGAGGAGACATTATGAAAAACAAAGAAAAACATTAAGTAAAGGATTAAGAAACTTTAACAGATATATATTCCTGATCATAATCATAGTTTTTATCATGAATTTACATAACCAAAGTTCCTTTTCTTCAAGATGTTAATATTTATCTGTTTACCTTTTGCTTCCTTTCATATAAATATATTTGTATATCATAGTCTTAATCTTTAGAGGAGACATCAAGGATAAAAAAATATTGATAGAGGAAGGAAATTTGGTAGGTATATAATCCTTATCATAATCATAATTTTTATTAGGAGTTTATACAACCATAGTTCCTTTTTACATTGTCTCAATATTTCTTTGTTGAACTTTTGCTTGCCTCAATACTCTACTAAAATTATGAGTTTTTGAATGTATAATTAGTAAAAATCAAGAGGAAGACATAAATAATGATCTTGGTTAAGTTTTATGTGTTATGCACACTAGATAGACATAAAATTAGAGTAATGGTAGGACACAATGAGTTTTTGGCTTACTTATATATTTTATAATTGTGAGATAAGAAATTAAATAATATTTTTTTTATGAAAGAAGAATAACACAAATAAATTTAAATTGCCAGAGGCGGGAATAACAGTAGAAGCTTGAAAATGTATGCCATGTCACTTGGTAGGGCTTAATAAAGCTGACACCCACATGCAAAGCTTTAGTCTTGTAGTGTTAACATTCATAATGATGGGCCCAGGCATTATAATAGACCCTATGCATTATCATTATAATTGGAAATTGGAACACGTCATACATGATCCTAACAATTTCACATTCATTATGAATGTAAGATATGAGAAATTTCTTTATTTTAAGTCAATACCATGTAAAAAAAATACTAAACTATATAATATTCTATAAAAATTTAAACCATTAGTTTTGGACTTATAAAGTAATACAATGGTTAGTTCAAAATTACTATGAATCCTTCAATATAATACGATTACTATTTAGAAAAAGTTATGAATGATACATCCTAAACAATCATTCATCGGAATACATCTACTAAGCAATTATAAGATAATTTATGGACATTATTAACTTAGGATAATTGTTTGAAGCTAAACTCACAAAAATGTTTACAATTAGGAAACAAAAGAAAATTGTTATGTGTCATCTCCAACATATACATTACCAAATGACAAACATGTTTTACCTACTAATTAAATCGAATGGAAGGGTATTTAAGGATTCTAATACTCCTTTCATTGGAATTGAAATAAGTCTCCAAATTTCACTCCACAACCTTGTAACACCCAACTAACAACATCAAAAGGTTAATTTTATATATGATCAATCATTTAGTCATATAATGCAAAAAAATATTTTTATCAAATTACCCGTGTCAATACAATTTTACTCATGACTAACATGGTTTTTATGATTTTTTAATATCCTCTATTCGAGATTTTAATTTTTTTTCTCTTGGTCTCCCAGAACACAATTTCATATTAGCTTCTTCTAATAATTATACAAGCACTGAAAAGTTGTTGTGCTATCACCAACATAACTAAGGGTCTTATAAAATGTCAATTTTAACGAACTTGTCCCAGCAATAACGATATCATCATCGTCATGAATGTTGCCAAACTGTTCAAATTTCACCGTAGTCAAAACCTTGACCATTTGATGACACACAATCCTCATAAGTTAAAAAATCATGTAGCTATAGTTGGCTAGTAAGGGAGTCTCACTTAATATTAGTATGTATAAGCCAATCACATTTCAACTTGCGCCCATCTCCTTCACCTCATAAATCTTAATATTTATTTCACTCGAAGTTTTGCTCATCTTATAGTATATTAAACTTGTTAGCTCTTCTTATACAATACAAAAGATGGAATTAGTGTATGCCTTCTAAAACTCCTTATTAATATCAAACTGCACCATCAATGATACACTACTCCTTACATCTCCATTCTCATCTTTCTTTCCTCCCCTTATAGCAAATGCAAAACTATGGAATCATATATACTTTTGCTATAAATCAAAAACCATTTCCCAACTGTCAAACTTCATTCCCACTTCAATACCACATTTGTCTCAATGTCAAAAGTTAAAAAATTGTTAATTAGATAATTTTGTTTTACATTGTTAATTAGATAATTTTGTTTTACATTTAACATATATTTTACAACAAACCATTAAATCTCTACTTCTCATTTCTCATAGCAACATTACGACTTCAAACTCTTGCACATTTTAATGCAATTCTAAAAAAACTTGACGATGCACCTTATTCCAACCACAATACTCTAGTCTTTCATTAAATTTGATACTTATTATTATTACATCATGGTAATGTTTGAACATGGTTGTGTTATTAAATGTATTGAATTATGGTATACTTTATGTTAGGACATGGTATTCCTTCCATTCATTCAATACATTCACATTTAAACGTGTATGTCTTACTTGTCTATAATGAATGATATTGTTTTGTATATAGGCATGGTGTTGAATTGATAGAGTACTAGAACAATTTATATTAAGGTAGGGTATAGTTTTTACTCAAGGATAATATTCCAATTTTTCACTAAAGTTGTTAATTAAAATGCACAATGTTAACTTTATTTATAACAGTGGAAATGAATATATCAAGTGTTAGCATAGTTTGTATTTAGGTGCGATATTCTTTCCATTCAATCAATATATTCCCATTTAAAAGTGTTTGTTTTTTCTTATTTGTAATGAATGATATTTTTTTGTATAGACATGGTATTCAATAGATAAAGTGCTAATATAGTTTGTATTGAGGTAGGGTATGATTTATAATTAGAGATGTATTCCCATTTTTCACTAAAACTATTTTTATTTTAAATATGTTTTGGTAACTTTTATTTATAACTATGGTATTGAATGTCATTAGTTCCGGTATAATTTATATTGAGATATGGTATTCTTGCTATTTAGTAAATATATTTCCATTTTAAAATGTATGTCTTACTTACTTGCAATAAAGGGTGGAATTTTTTTTAATGTAAACGTGGTATTGAATAGATAAAGTGCTAGTATAGTTTGTGTTGAGGCAAGGTATGGATTGTTGGCTTATACCCTATAACCAATTAGTTAATTATAGTTGAGTGGCAATTATTTAAAAGCGTTTGTTTTTATCTTATACATACTTAGATGTATATGATAAAGTACTTGGGATATATATTTCAAATGAAGTTGTGACGAGATTTTTATTGCATTTATATATTATTCTTAAATTGTTTTTAGCCAGTGTTTTATAAGAGTGGACATTAAAGAATGTAAAAAGACTAGTACATGTTATATATCTTCTTATGAAGGAATTAGTCAATCTCATAGAGTATGGATATACTTAAATAAACATTTGGGTGCTTGTTAAAGAAACAAATTCATTGAGCTAATCTCATATAAGAAATCCAATTGAAAAATTACTCGTATGTCATTTTACATTCTCATTGTAGTGATTATATAAGTCATCATTTTGATACTACTTATGGCCTATTCTAGTTAACGATATTTTACCTGATAATCATTAGACATAGCATGAACTATATGGAGGTCGTTGAATGATTAACATATGATTCATTACTTTAAAGTAATTAAGGAGAATATTCCATCATTCTCGATTGGTAGTGATTCGACAAATCCTTAGTCAAGGTGAAATGACACATTATAAAATAGTTTACAAATTTTATTAATTGAATCAATTACTGATAGTGGGAAACTAATATGATTTGACTCAAATAAAGTAGACTTTAATTCTATGCTTTTTTTTCTAATCGAAACATTGTATAATGAAATGATTAAATTATATACAAAAATTATGCACAAAAAGGTTATTCAAAACCACTTTGACATTCCTAAATATTTAAGACGTCAATCTTTATCTATAGATATAAATTATTTAACTAGAGAATTAAAGAAAATTTAAAGGAGATTAATTTATATAATCTTATAGATGATTTAAGCTTATAATTTATATCCATTGCCAGCATATTTAGGAACCTAATAGGTCACACACAAAGAGCAATTTTAAGAGGCAAAAGATATTTTAATCAAGTTGGGTTTTATTATAAAGTTTGAGAAACTTTATGATTAAAGATGATACATTTAGTAAATAAGGAATAATATGAGATATTGGATCTTATTTGAATATAACTAGTATTTAATTAGAATGATTTATAATTATAATCAAATTTTAATTGAAATTATAATTTAATTTCAATTAAGTTACTAAAATTTCCAATATCTATTATAAATGAGCTGAAGCTCTAAAGGAGCTTATACTCTTTTTCTAACTCTCTCTATAACAGTTGTAGAGTTATCTCAATTTGTTCTATGGATATCGTCAAAGGTGAAACACTTATGTGCTATGGTGGTTGAGATGGGCAAATTTTAGAAACGGTTTGAAGGATACAATAAGAAAAGAATCAAACTTTGGAAAAATGTACAAATTACAATTCATGCTTTATTATAATTTATATGTTAATCATTTTACAAAATTTTAAGTGACCTTGACTTTTGGAAAATCAAATATGAAAAATGTTTGTAATTATTTTACTGCAGGATTAGATTTAAGCCCGATTTTCCAGCATGGATTATATTCAAAGATGGTATTCTTATTTTATAATAAAGTTGTTAATTATTTTAAACGTGTCTTGGTAACTATTGTTTATAGTTGTGGCATTAAATGTACTAGTGTCAGTATAGTTTATACTGAGGTATGAGATTTTTTTTATTAATACAATACATTCCCATTTAAAAGTGTATGTCTTACTTATTTATCATGAATGATATTATTTTTTGTATACATAGATGTGGTATTGAATAGATAAAGTATTAGTATAATTTAAAGTGAGGCAGTGTATGATTTATACTTAAAGATAGTATTCCCATTTTTCACTAAAGCTATTACCTATTTTAAATGCATCTTGGTAACTTTTATTTATAGTTGTGGTATTAAATGTACTGAGTGCTAGTATGTATTTTTATTGAGGCATGAAATTCTTTATATTAAGTCAATGTATTCCTATTTAAAAATGTATGTCTTCTTTAAATGTAATGAGTAATAATATTTTTTGTACGTAAGCATAATATTGAATAGATAGACTAATAGTACAATTTATATTGAGATAGTGAAAGGTTTTTAATAAGAGAAGATATTGTCATTTTTAACTAAATTTGTTACTCATTTTAAATGCATCATAGTAACTTTAGTTATAGTCGTGGTATTGAATATATTAAGTGCTGGTATATTTGATATTGGGGCACAATATCCTTTTCATTTAGTCCACATAATCTATAATGCATGATGAAAATTTTACATAAATGTGGTATTAAATAGATAAAGCATTAGTATAGTTTATGTTAAGGCAGGGTATTGCTTATACTCATAAGTGGTATTTCGATTTTCATTGAAGCTATTACCTATTTAAAACATGTTGCAGTAACTTTTATATATAGTGGTGGTATTGCATGTATTGAGTGATGATATAATTTATATTAAGGTATGGTATTACTTCCCTTCAATCAATATGTTCCCATTTTAAAGTATATATCTTGCTTATCTATAATGAAAGAAGATACTTTTGTAGAACGAATTCATTGGGGGCAAGTGAGGGCACTTGCTACTACCTCCAAAAAATTTTATATAAAAATTATTATTTTAAGTTTTGATCCCGTTAAAAAAATAAAATTTTGCTTTCATTAAAATTTTGTCCTTACTCAAAAAAATTTCTAGATCCGTTGTAGTAAGCATGGTATTGCATAGATAGATTACTAGTATAGTTTTAATTGAGTCGGGTATAAATTGTACTCAGAAATATTATTCCCATTTTTCATTAAAGATGCTACTTACTTTAAATACATTATGAGATATTTATAGTTATGATATAAATGTATTAAGTGTTGATATAGTATATGTTAAGACATGATATTCTTTATATTCAATCAATATACTCCCATTTAAACGTGCACATCTTGCTTATCTATAATGAATGATAATAACTTTTGTACGTAGAAATAGTATTGGATAAATAGAGTATTAGCATAGTATATATTAAGGCAGAGTATAGTTTGTAGTTAAAGATGGTATTTCGATCATAAAGTGTATGTGGCACTTATTTTTAATAATCGATGGTACTTTTTGTATATTAGGCTAGTATTATATGTATTGAGTACCCATATAGTTCCAATTAAACTATAGAATTGTTTGTACTTAGTTATGGTATTCCCTTTTAAACATGAGTCTATTACTTGATTGAAATGAACAGCCAATGGTAATTTTCTACATATGCATGATGGTTTTCTGGTTTCTAGATATATCACTAATGCCCTTGCTTATTGGATAATGGATTGTAGATATATCACTAATGCCCTTGCTTATTGGATAATGGATAAACACCTACATATAATAAATGACAACATTAAAATACACAAATAAATTATTCTAAATTTAAGTTGTAAGAAAGAAAGCCATAGTTCCCACCTTTGAGCTTCAACATCTATATGAACATCTTTTCTTGAGATGGAGTGAATAACTATTATTTTTTTTTATCATAATTGATATATTTACACTTACTTTGTATTATCCAAAACAAAATATTTTAAACATTTTAATATTTTAAATCTAAATGGACAATTACCTGCCACGAGTAGCCAGCTCTCATAGGACACAATTAGGTATTTTCCATTTTATATCAACTTTTACGCTATAAAAGGGGAAAGTTTTAGACTAGTATGTCAAATTTTGAGTTTTAAGAACTTTCGAGAATAGGCCTTTGGACTTTGCACTGACATATAAAAGTAATAGGAAAACTAGAGTTCGTTTGTATCCAATTGAAATTACCACATTCTCTCCAATTAGATCGAAAACTCCATAAATATATGTGAAAAATTGCAAATTTATGTTTGTTATTCAAAAATCACATTATTACTTAAGAAATTTAAAATTCTTTTATTTTAATAGTTTAAATTTTTAAATCATAATTAAAATGATAAGTAACTTTTTATGAATTAATTTATTGTGTAATGAATTCTAAATTTAATTATTCCTATGTTTATTAGGTTTGTCATTTTGTTAGAAAGTATTCGAGTTAACCATTCATCTGCAATTGAAGTAAAAGTAATTAAAAGAACTTAAACCATGCACGGGAGTTGTAATCTTTAAACCGGGCGATCATGAGCCTCAGTGCTTAACTTTTTACAATAAACATATTCAGGTTCCCAAGTTTCAGAGAACACATTTACTGTTTGACTTTGTTGAGGAACTGAGCACATCAAAGGTCCGGACTCCTGAGTGGATTTGAGATTATCACTGACTTCCTCAGCAATTTGATTCAATTTTCTGGTGAATTGTTTTAAATTAAACGTTTTTACACTTTCATTTTCTTCCCCACTCCCATGTTACCTAACCAGGGAAAAGCAAGGGAAAAAGAGAATCAATCAAGAAACCATGGAATCAAGAGATGGTGAAAAATCAGGATCGAGCTCTTGTGAGCATATATTACTCAAGGATAAAACAACTTGGTAAATAGGAGTTCATTCCACGTATCCTGGACACCAGGCAAACACCAATGGACACAATCCGCATAGCTAGCAGGATTGGCAAGCTTTTCAGGAGTCAATTGACTCCATTGCTTCTTGTAGATTGACGTATGAGCATCTCTGCGGTAGCTCGAAAGTTGGGTTATATTTAGAAAGGAGATTGGGTATTTGGATTTGCTGAATACTTCCCCAATTACTTGCATTATGCTTTTTCTAGTATCTGATCCCCAATACGTAGAGTTATCAATCATTGTGGTTTCGTTATAGCAATTTAGCCCTGGTTTCCCACCCCAATCTATGCTCCTGCAGAATTTCGTTTTATCCAGAATCAGAACTTTGTAAATGAAAAAGAAGCAATAAAAATACACGTACCTATCATGCGTTGGTGACATGCTGGTGAAGAAGACCCTTGTCTTATTGGGATTCATATTTTTTCTCACCCATCTCAACATGCTTTTCATTGCCATACGATAAGCGTCCTCAGTCGTCACCTCCACAGTATCTTTCACTTCATCTTCAAAAGACCCTTGCCTGCACATCATGACAAACAAATATATCTCAGTTTTGGCCTTGGATAATCCATCTTTTCAAGTTAAGAACTGAATATTTGTTGGAAAAAAGAAAGGAAGTTACAAGATCTTCATGTCGATTCCAGTCATCCACCACACGTAGGTGTTAAACACCAAAATGTCAACGCCTTTCCAATGCCGTCCGTGCTTGTTAATTGAACCTTTCCTTACCATCCTATCCGATACCCTATGAACAATGGCGTTATCTGAATTTGATTCAAGAAGAAATGGTGCCCAGTAGAACTCTATCGTCGCATTGTACTCCTACATTCGAAGTAGAATGAGAATTTTCAGAGTAAAATTAACCAAACTTTTCGATTCAGTTAATTGAAAGGAATGAAAGCACAAGTCATAAACATTACTATGGTTACAAACCTTGGCAGTGAAGACAGTTAGTGAATCGAAGGTCTCCATGGACTTGGCTCCTTCGGGGATTAATCTATGGAGAAGGCAGATCATTGAGACATATTGGCCACGGTTCAATGAATCACCAACAAACATCATTCTCTTGTGTCTCAGTGTCTCCAGCATCAACGAGGCATTGAAACTGCGAGCAAAAATTTATAATTTTCCTATCTAGTATTTGATTCCTCAATTGAAATAGGAAGTATATATCAATCAAAAGTGGTTCTTCTCTCGTGTTCTTCTGCGTCACATAACTGAGTTTTTGTGGAAATAAAAGAGACCGCCGTAAATAACTAGCAAGCTACCAACGAATAACACAGTTATGATAATCTCCAGTACACTCAGTGTAAGGAAATACCTGGGAAGATCACAACCATGGGGTTGCCATCTCCAAAACTGATAGTCCTTATCAGGCCTGCCATGCTCCTGACAAGTCAACTGTGGCTGTATGTACGGACACTCCGACTCGTCATAAAGCGGCCGAGTCAGCTCATCCCTCACCCACTTTCCAATGAACACGTCGCAACCTTGCGGTGTCCTCCCTATTGAAAATGGCAGTTTCTTCCACTTCTTCTCTAACCACCCCAAAACAAAACCCAACTCACTGAATCTCAAAATTTTTGAATCATAACTGTTCAAACATATCAAAACTATGGTGAATATGTATAAAGTAAAACTATCATTCATTAGATTTATGAGGTCAACTCACCTGCTCTTGAGGGTACTTCTACAACGTCGGGATCTAGGTCACCAAGGAGGCACATGAAGTCTTCCCAATAGAGGATGGCAACGAAGATAATGAAAGCTAATAGACTGAAGATATATGGAGAAAGACGAGCCTTTCTCATCAGGATTGAGGACGAGGCTGACAGGGGTGGCTTCATATTTTCGTTTAGATTGTGCCAATAGGATTACTGATTGCACGTTAAATCTTAAGAGCTTCTTGGTGTTGAGTAGATATAGATGCTATTTAGGTCGGAGGGTGAAAAAAAAAAAAAAAGGCGTGCAAGCAAAAGAAAAAACATACCCCACGTTTTGATTTTGTGTTGTACAATCAGACCTGTATCTATGACCTCATTGCAGTTTATTAACAAACTTAATGGTGGAAGATTGTGATCATCTCCTCCACATTTATATATGCGGAGAGTTGTTGGTTACTTGTTTTGCCAAATGCCTCCATCACCATCAGAAATAACAGGTGGAGAGTCCAATGGTTCGATTTTGATTTTATCTTTTACTTGTCTTTCTTCCAATAAGTGTTGTTTTCAAGGAACAATTAGCAGTTAGGATTTAGGATAGAATAATTGTTTCCATTCCATCAATTTAGAAGGTTAACCAATTTTAGTTTAAACTGCATTATTAAAAAGAGAACTTTGGTTCCCACATATTGTATCAGGTTTTTAGTTGGAGTATCTTGTATTGGTGGTAAATCGATAGAGGGAGAG
>JANKYE010000223.1:17409346-17420946 GCA_032467995.1 Erythroxylum dillonii | reverse complement strand
AGCAAAGGGTGTGCTAGCTCAGTGTTTGCCTATCATTATCTCCGCTCTTCTTTATGCATTACATGTACCGTAAGGGTTAGGTATCGTATAACAGACATTGAAATAAATTATATTGTCCCAAGTTCCAAATATTTGTATCTTAGAATTTACGAAGATACAAATTCAAATATATATCTTAATTATAATCATAATAAAAAACTATATTCAATATTAATAGGGTATGAGATTTAATACAATATTACAACTCCGGTCTTTATACAAAATTTAATATCTTGTTATGCATGAGAATACATCAACATCAATCATGATGATTCTGAGAGAAAGTGAAGAATCTGGCCTTCTTTATATAAAATGTTTAGGTGAAAATTTGGTGATATTTCGGCTTCAAGTGGTTGTTGAAGGATTAAGTGAGAGCCGTGGGTCGCACCACAGGCTCTAGAAACATTTTGATTTGAGGAGTGGTTGAGTTGTGCTTCACAACATATAATTGTAATATAGTTGAGTGCATTTAAATTTTTATTCAAGAAATAGTAAGTAGAGTTCTTTATTATCTAGAATAGCATAATGCTTCAATGGTTTTTCTTTTGTTGTTCATACCAATTATAGACAAATAGAATAAGCAACGCATTCGAGTAAAACAGTTTAGACTTGAAACCTGTCAATCCTATATCATTTTAATAAATCATTTAGCTATAATTTTAAGACCACAAAACTACGTTAATAATACTAAGTATTGGCCTGAAACATAACAAAATAGTGGTGGCTTTATATATGGTCTTGTTCGGTTCTTGCATTTGGGACAAACATCGCTTGCAACCTATTACAGAGGCATAACTTTAGCTTGTCACTCATCATCAGTTAGAAGTGAAAACCCTCTTGGAGAGTTCTGTTCAACATGATAATAATATGACAGTGACAATAGCAGTAGAAACCTTCGATGTCATACTTGGGCAATTAGCTTGTTTTAGTTGGAAGTAGCTTTAACCATTCGAGGAAAAATGGTCTCCAAGTTCCGTTAATCCAATTGCTTGGGACAAAAATCGGAGGCTGTTAGTGTGTCTCTATCAACCAGGCTTTCTTAACCGCCCATTGCTATCACCTGCTATGCTAAGCTTTCCTGTCCTCAACAACTAACGGCTCATTCACCTTGTAGTTTGTCATCAAAGCAACGTCCTCTTTCCGAACTAACCATAACTCCTGGTAGCAGATTCTGGGACAAGAAAACGAACGACTAGAGCTGCCATTGGGGCTTATAAGGTAACACGTTCCTTTCTTATCTGAGTTTTTAAACGTAAAATCAGTAGGCAAACCTCATCTCTCTATATTCTTTTTTCTTAATTGATCTTTTGGTTGGTAAGTTGGAACATGTTACCCTTCTTATCTGAGTTTTTAAACGTAAAATCAGTAGGCAAACCTCATCTCTTTATATTCTTTTTTCTTCATTGATATTTTGGTTGGTAAGTTGGAACGCCTTTATATTTCGTTCTTACATTATATAAACTCGAACACAGTTGGCTTCACTTAGTGAAGTTCATAACCTGCATTTGCGGTTTCTTCGAAATGGTAGATATCATGGCTTATGTCCTGAATATAGATGACAATGAAGCTTCAAATTCGGTTCGAAGTTAAACTGATAAACTTGCTTTAAATCAAGCTTGAAAGATACAGCCCAGCTCAGCCCAAAATCTGATAATTTTTGTCTAAAACCTAGACTCCGGGTCAGGCCTGGACCTTGTCATGTATATATGTCCGTTTAACAGTAGCCTAAATTCCACGTTTGGTTAAGACGAGAGAGGGAAACGAGAGAAATTTCACATAGAAATTGTCTTGGGGATAGGATTAAGAAAAGATCATGGGTGAAGGCAACTTCCCAAAGAACAGTACGTAAGTGAAGATTCAAGAACCAGAAAGAATGCTAAAAAAAGAAATGGTTAAGACATCGAACTCTGCACAGAAAAAGCAATTAAATGAATGTTGCAAAACGAAGAGGAGTATGCAAGTTTGTCACTTTCTAAATATTTTAAAACGAATCGAATGTGATCACAGAGGAAAGAACTCGAGCAAAAATGTGGAAAAGGCTGTAAATATGTCAAAGAAAGAGTAGTTTTGCAAAGAATTTTGTAGATTTCAAGTCTAAGTTGATAAGACAATTGAGTTTATACCACCGGTCACTTGCCTGGAAATTTCACAGCTCTGAACTCTGACGTCTCAGTACTGATTTGCATGCAAATATGAGCTTCTGCTTTTAACTTGCTCAAAAATTGACAGCAGAATAGGAACTTCGATGTCCTTCAGAAGATCTTCTAACTTTCCTCACCAACGATGCAAAAGAACTCTGAGAAAATATTACATAAGTAAGAGGACTGCTATAACGCTTAACAAATAGGTATTTAGGAAAATTGTAATTGGAATACCTGTATTCTCTGAGGTACTCTGCCCCAAAATTCCAAGTTTGGTATTATCTGAAAGAACGAAGAACCATAATTATTTAAAGTTCACAAGACAGTCAAGCACCACTAAGGGCCTCATTAATAGCTAGTTTTACTTGTCATCAGGAATACCATTCAACGAAGTCAATGTACTATTTGCGAATTCATCAACATTTCTAAGCTACTCGACACTTAACAGATAGGCATTACTTTGTACAGTTTGTATAAAAAGAATAAAAAGAAAATTATAATATACTAAATTATGCATGTTAATATCTCTACCGGAATTGACCCGTGATTACAATCATAAAACATGAAAAGGAGGTATTTTCTCCGTGATGCCATCTACGTCAGAACATTGTTCCATAAGTTTGATAGCTGCTCGGAATTAGGAACATGCAGCAAACATATTATGAATCAAACATTTTAGGAAGATCACTAAGATTCCACAGAAGGAATTTCTATGCCAAGTGCAAAACGATATCGATCTACAGTTCAATGTTATCAAATAATCAGAGTAGTTGATTGCATAAATGAAAAATCGAAAAAATTCATAATTCCACATCAAACAGTTCAAACTATGAGTTAAAGGGCCAGAGAGAGGAAACATACATCCCACCCGCGTATTCCAAGGAAGAAATACCGATAGACTGTTCCCACCAACAGATATGCTCCAAAAAGACATAAGATACTGCAAAAGCAAGTGATTAGTCAAGCAAGCTGACTTCAAAACCATGAAATCATGACTTGATTGATGCGATCTATAACAAGGAAAAAGTAGAGATATACAAATAGAGTGACTCACATAAGGATTAAGATACTGAGCCAGCCCCATCTCCTCCCATGGACAGAAATTATTGTAGGACAACCAGAAGGATGCTTCAGTACTGTGGCCTGTCAGACAAACAAGCCCGAAACATTAAATGTAGAGCCCAGTAACTTCTTTAACATTTCAATCGAAAATATTTATCCAATAAGAAAGAAGCACTGAGAAGAAAGCACATCCATTTGAATCAATTTCCGTGTAAAAATGAATTTCAGAGACTCACATAATCACAGGTCCCCAATTTCTCCAGTGAGAGTGGCCCCTGTGAAACATGAATAAACTCATGAGGCAAACTATGAAGTGGCTGGGTTCAGAAAAAGAGTTTAATATTTTAGACCGTTCTACGCAGGGCGAGGATAACTTAAGAAAAAACTCTCACCTGAACTCCATTTGAATCACAAAGGACAGAAACAGAGAGTGAACAATTCCCTGCAGGGGCCTTCCTTGACATCTTAACAACCACTCCCTTACTAGGATTTTGCTTTTCTGCAATGTTCCTCATTGAAAAGATCCAAATCAGTACTTATAGACACACTAAACATTCGAGAGCAAGCTCCTACAGAACAGTGAATTCTGCATCACCAGGAGAAACTACATGTAGTCTGCTCACCCCTGGTTCAACTAGGACTATTCTTCAGACCAATTAGCAAATGAAAAGAAAAGAAAGTAATAGAAGTTCTTACCAATGACATTAATCACTGTGCTTGATGCATATCCAATAGTTTTGCAAACATCATAACCTGAAAATGTAACATAGATCTCATAGAGGTATATAAGGAAAGTTACAGCCCACTCAAACAACTATTTCAAAGACAGCGTAATTACTTTATCAATGAATAAATTAAGCGGGCAGAAGCCTAAAGAAGTATCCTAGTCATTCTCAAGGTTTGCTAACTACTTTTTCTAACTAAAGGTTTTCTGAATTCACTTCCGCTTCAATTTCCTAATCCATAACCTTGATAAGGTATGCTTTCCATCCTCTTTCCTGAAGTTCGTTCTGATTGGCCATATCAGGGGTTTAGATCATTCCAACATCAGTCCTAGTTGTGGCAAAAGACAAGAGATCCATGATAGTGTTGATTCCATTCGTGTAAAAGAGGAACTATCAATCTTAAAGGATGGTTCCTAAATGTGGTAAATCATAGGAGATAGTCATATCCTGACAGATATAGATAAAAACCCATGCATGCTAATGTAACCATCCAACAAAAATAATAAGTTGTTTCCAACACCAAGGAATCAGAGTCTATATATCGGTACACATCCAACTAACAAATATGATCATCAAGCTGCCACCAACCATCTATTGACCTTAAAAGCTTAAGGCCCTTGTTTAATAGATAGAAAAAATGAATACAAGTAAACATCTGTATCTGTAAGGAAACAATTCCCACACAAAAAATGGGTGCCTAAAAAATGCCAAAAAAAACTGCATAGGACTACGTGAATCATGGAATCTCATAAGTTTAGTGGAATTAAGACAAAATAAAAAATTTCGATAGATCACTTACCTCCTATGTTATCACCCATTAGTGCACTACATTCCATTCCACAGTGTTTTGGGCCCCCACAGTCCTACAGGAATGGGTAATCAACCAACCATTGCAATTTTTAACTTGTATGTAGCAAAGACATAATTATCACTTGACAGACAGGACGCACAATCTACCATTTCGGTAACATGGAAAAGAGCTGATGCACTCATTGACACACAGAATGGTTCATGGAACAGGCAAAAACCATAACACCCTGCAATTCACAGGATACATGGAAGTGCCACGTCTATCCTGAATGAACTCTTTCACCAGAAGACTATGATACCCCTAAAACTTCTACCCAAGGAGGACTAGGTATGCTCTCGAAAATGATTATGCAGAAAATAATCTTACACTAAATGAAGAGCTGAAGAGCCCAGGTTCAACAAGGAAAATACAGTGTAGATTTTCCAATGCGGACACTTCCAATCTGTTAGATGATAATAGCTTGTCGAAGGAAAAAGATGGTAGGACTTATTTACCATGCAGTCAAGACATCTGGGAGGGTAGTGATTAAAAATCATTCCATCGCATAGCTGCTCCATAAGTCAAATATGAAAAATTCAGGTCAATCAACTGTATACACGCACATATAGGTACATAAATACAAAGTAATAGCAAGGCCTGAGTTTTTACACAGCATCCCTTTTTAATCATTTTCAAAAATGATGCTAATAAATTTCAGTGTGTATGAGTTTGAATTGCATTCAAAGGCAAGACAGCTTATAGATTGCAAGTCAGTTGTAAACACAACAAGAATGGTATGAAGTTTACAGGATAGGACTAAAGGCCAATTGAAGTTTAGTCTTCCAACCACAAGGAATAAAGTGGCTCTATATACCATAAAAACTACTGAAAAAACGAAGAAATAAACTGTAACCTGATGGAGCCAACCTGAAACCAGAGAATAGTCTTATTTGCAGCCACCTGATAAAACCTACAGTAACAAAAACATCAAATGAATGCAGAATATGATGAATCATAATCTCATATTAATTTGTTTAAGGAAGTAGAACAGTGAGCAAAGAACGCTGGATTTTATAATCTGAGGTTCTCTATTATTTTACTGTTCACTTGCAGAAGACGAAACAAGTATTTTCAATCAATCTAAACCAAATATCTGAATTCTGTTGGCAAGCCATCAACCTAGTATTATGAAATTTAACCGTTACTGCCCCTACCGAATCCCCAATCACTGACATATCCCCTCCTTCTCAGCAGAAAGAAGAGACAGGAAAACTCCACGTTTCCAATGCGGGTGGCACTAATCTTTCAGTACAAGTAGAATCAGATTTCAAAACAGTTGTCGTGATTGGTTCACTCTAAGGTTTGACGTCGACTTGAACTGAAATATCAACAAATGAAAGAACACAAGGACAATACAAACATCTTTCCACTTTAATCCCGATTACTAAATGTTATTATAAATATTACGGGACAAAAGCCAAGTGAGAAAGAAAACATTATAAATGAGAAGGACACAAATCGGGAGGGAGAGAAAAAGAGCGTACCCATCTTCGCTGACCACACCGTGCGGATAAGTGGGAAGACGAGAGGCCAAACTGAAGTTATAAAGCTTCGCACCATCATAAAAGCTGTGTTCGCAGACTACAGCGACCGACCCAACTCGAAGTAAAGTCGCGACCCATATAAACAACACCATAGCGAAGCATTGAGCCAAGTTTCTTGATAGTATCATTATTGCACGCGTGTAGATTTATTTTTCTCTTCAATTTCCTCAGCAAGTCATCATTGTACTCGAAAAGAAAGAAGAAGCCGCCCGAACGAATGAAAAAAAACCCCTCGTAGATTCTGACTGCGGGCGGTGAAATTGAAGTGGGGCACAGGGGAAAAACCCCTCGTTCCTGACTTTTTAGCTCTCTAGAGATTGCAAATACTTGGTTACTGGAGGCAACTACACTAGTTGGTGTTTATCTAAACTAGAACTTAAAGTGATTAATTATTTTACTGCTCATATTTGACAATACTGGAGTGTAGTTACCAGCTACTTACGGTTTCTAGAATGATAAGGAGTCGGCTATAGTAATTAACGTCTCACGGTAAAACCACCGCGGAGATCGGAGCCGATGAGAATGGGATTCGAGCTGGGCCGAAGGTTACTGGATCTTAGATATTTTCGTTCAAGAATAAACAGGTGCAATTTGCTTAGAAGCTGGTAACTTGATACGGTTACAAAACTGAGTGTTTAAAGAGCTTACTAGGAATTGCTAGCAATAGTATTAATTGAAATCAAAAAATCCATTTCCTCCTTACATTACTGCTGACTTGAGCGTTGTAAATGTTTGATATGAGGATTTCTCTAATCTAATGTATTAACTTTTGAGTTAAAATATGCTTGTTCGATTATGTTTGTTGTAAATCCTATTGTCCCTTTCCCTCCAAATAATGTAGATGCAACAGATCAATGTAGTCTTAGGTGAGATTAAATCATTACCCAACCTCTTAATCTACTTGATCACCTATTGTATAATCTGATCCCAATTTAGTTTCTTGCATTATAGTGAATTTTCATTATATGTTGTAAGCCAAACTAGATGGATTATGTGTAAGGGCATTCAAAGTTAGATGTTGTATTGTTTTAGCTTAAAGTTTGCATAGTACAAGTAGAGTATTAAGAGCTTTTATCTTAGTTTTGGCTCAAAGCTTGTTTTTAATTGCTAACCAGGAGGTGCTAGCTACCTTAGGTACCAAAATTTTAGACCAAATAAGTTCATGCCAATGGACTTTGGAGGAGAATGGTCTGAAAAAATCTAAATAGGATCTGTTGGAAAAATTTGGAAAAGCTTAGGGATTTTTCCGGTCCAAATAGATATATCTTCCTTAATAGTGTAAGATATTTGCAATTTAAGACTTACCTCTTTGATTGTAATTCTAGGAATTACTGAGATTATTTCTACCATTTTAGTGTTCGGTGGAAATCTTCCTTTGAGTGGAACAAGTTCCTCTAGCGGGTATAGGGGACTGATATCACTCTGTTTATTGTACCATAGCCAAGTATTAAGTCCATTTCTAACTATAATTTTAATGAGAGGATATATAGAACTTTTTGATCTCAACATCTCAATGAGAGGCCATAATTGTCTTTTTTTTTTCTCTAAGATTTCAGAAGTAACATTGTGAAAAGTAGTGTGAATTCTTTTATTTGACCCAAAGAAGAAATTTGTCTATGCATTATTTCCAAATTTTCTTTGCAATTAATATTTGATTTTTGAGTTTGAGGGATGTGATACTTAATCTACCATCTTGCTTAGTGGTACAAACTTCAGTCCATTTACTTTTGACTCTATAAAAATTGTTTAGAATTCTAGTCTACGTAAATCTCCCTATGATCCTGTCCCTATCTTTGATAACTCCTTTAAGTAACATCATGTGGGAGCACCAATAAGTTTAGAGGTTTAAGAGATTTGATTTTACCAATTGGATCTTTCTAGCTAAAGAGTCTTGTTTTGCCAAGCATTTGCTCTTTTCTTAACCATCTCAATCAAGTGTTGGCAGTCCATAACTCTTGGTTTCCTTGTGAAAATAGGTAATACAAGGTGTATAAATGGTAGATCTTATCTTTGCATCCTAGAGATTTGATCTAGAATATTGATATCAAGGATTCCAGTTCAAACTACTATCTTTCTCTTTTCATAGTTGATGTTTAGTTCTAATATATTTGAAAAGACTTGTAAATAAGAAATAATGGTTGAGGGTGAGTTAGGGTCATTAGTATATAATAGAAGCAAATCACCAACAAATATCAAGGAGAAGAGGTCATATTCTTTGCATTTGTAATGGTATGTAAAGTTCCACATTATATTGATGTGTTTATGAAGAATTCTAAAGAAAACTTGCATTGTAAAAGTGAAAATGTATAGGGATAGGGTTTCTCCCTATTAAATTCCTATTGCACCATAGAAAAGTTATGTAGGTTCTCCATTAATCATAGCACTGAAAGAGGTATTTGTGATACAAGCTTCCATCTAGGACTTGAATTCCTTGGGAAATCCAAATGCTTCTATGGAATTGAGATTGAACTACCAGTCTAATGCATCAAATGCTTTGTATATATTTATTTTAAGAGAGTAATTCCTGTGTTAGGAGAAGGTTGTCTCTAATCTCTCTTGCACTAATCAATGCTCTCTGGCTATGATTAATCAAAGGGATTAGATCCTTTCTAAGCCTAGTTGTAAATATTTTCCTAATGATTTTGTATATTGTGTTGCAACAAGATATGGGTTGAAAGTCTTGCAAAATATTGGGGATTTTCTTCTTAATAATTAAGCATAAGAATATTTTTTTCAATTCTTTTAAAATTTTTCTGTTTGTAAAGAACTTTTGCACAATCAATTACTCCACCACTTATTAAGTCCTAGTCTACTGGAAAAAGCTGCATTAAAACCATTTAACCCTGGTGCTTTGTTTGGCTTTAGGTTGAATAGGGTACTTTTTACCTTTTCAAATGTTATTTCTCTAGTTAGCATTGTGCAAGTGTGAAAAGCTGCATTAAAACCATCTTACCTTGGTGCTTTATCTAGTTTTAGGTTGAATAGGGCACTTTTCACCTATTAAACTGTTACTTCTCTAGTTATCATTGTGCAAGTGTAATGGTAAATATGCCTAGGTCCTTACCATTGCGCAAGCGTGATGCTTATATGCCTAGGTCCTTAATGTACCATTGCTTAATCACATCCAGCAATGGTACATTAGCTTTAACCTTCCAAAAAATCTCTCAGATTTCATTATCCTTGTCCTCTTTATTTGACTTTGCTAATCTCCTAGGAAGAGGTGGAGGGTTAATGTTAACCATATTTGATGATTTAACATTTACCTTTGAACTAAATGATGTATCCCTTTCTTCTTAAGCTCCTTCTCAATTTCCTTTTCATTAGCCATCTTTTATGTAGTCCTCTTTGGACCCTCAAGCTTCCTATCACTCCTTAAGGTTATTGAATTAACATTCTTGGGGTTTATTTTAGGTTGCGATGGCAATTTTCCTCCACTTTGAGCTTCTAAATAGTGGATAGCAACTTTCATTTAACTCATATAGTTTTCCAAAATTTGAATGCTAAACCTTGTCTCCTGTTGAAACTATTTTGCATTCTACTAGAATTATAAAATGTTAGATAGAGAAGGCTTGTAGGTTAGCATAAAATTGTTATACACCTTATGACCTATATGGGAAGTAGTTCTGCTACCTATTCTCTCCTTAACTCAGGTTCAGGTGATCTTTCTAACCTAGGTTATAGGTCTCAGAATATATATTGTACTTTTGGAAAAAAGTTTTCTCCTGTAGAATTAACATACTCCATGTTTCTCTCTTACAGAGTTGGGCAACCATTTGTCGGATGGCTCATATTTGCACATATCCTACAATCTTTCACCAATGATTGCCTTATGACAATCTGTCTAATAAAGGATGTTGATCCAACTAATTGATGCTATACGGATAAATTTTTCACCTTATTTACCCTACATACATCATTGCTAATGCCAAATTGTTAAGTGTTTACTATCATACATTAAATTAAGGTCCTTGCCTCTTAGGACTATTTTCACCTAGTACTCCATCACTTGTTACATCTATCAAACTCTTGTCTATAAGCAATAATCTTTCATAGAATTATCAAATAAGGAGTTACTTCGTGATATTATGATGGGGATAACTAATATACAACTTTTTGAAACACTTCTAATACTTGTAAAAGGAGTCTCTATGATGTTGCTTTATCCCACAAATCTTTTTCCTTATGCTTATTGTCTTTGATGTTAGAAAATAATTCTCCAAAACCAGCCTTCTCAACATGATCTGTTCTTTCGTTACCCCTAAAAGTTTCATACTAAGACAAACCACATCAGGCTCCTTGAGATGCTTATGAGCATTCTCACTTGCCAGACCATAACAATTAGGTGAAATATGTATCAATCTATAATTAAGCTGAGAAGTAGTATGTTTGACAAAATTTAGGAAAGTAATGCATAAAAGTCTCTAGGTTAAGTCTGGGCTAACTAACTCCCTTAGGGTTCCTGTATTAAACATAGAGTCTTTTAAATCAATTTCTTGCACTATTCCTAAAGTTGTTATGTTTTTCTTACACAACCTTTATAGTGCCCTTCCAATATTAGTATCAAATTATATAGGGTCTTGATGAGAAGATCTAGTTATATCAGATGCAAATACTAACAAATATAAAAAGATTAAGAAAATTGAATATACAAATATATATATATATATATATAACACCAAATAGTATCAAACACAAAATCACTTCACTCTTTGAAAATATTGCCAAAATTCTTGTTGAATTCATTAGCAACAAAATAAATTAAACTATAGAAGATAAATTAAATCAAACAATATAAATCGAAAAGATTGATCAATGGGTTTTAAATCCAACATGTGGTTCAACATTAACCTTCACACAAATGTTCATAATCAATTATTAGTTCTCGTACCTCTCTTTGAAACTATTAACCGTAGATTAATAACAAGCTTTGTTAATCTTAGTTTTTTCTTAGGTTGCATCTAATTAAAACGAGCTTTTTAATTAGGTCTAGTTATTAGACAACCCAAAATAAGCTCTTTATATTTAGTTTCACAGTTGCATTATGAAATAGGAAAATTGGTTAATCTAAGCAACAATCACATAAGCTCGAGTCATTTAACCTATACTATATTATCCCTAATGATACACAACCATTATTTTATTACATATGAATTATATTTATAATAATTACATATTGCAATCTAGATTTTGGCAATGAATTCATACATGAATACTCCAGCAGGCCTATTTAAATCGTTCA
>JANKYE010000223.1:17358898-17371671 GCA_032467995.1 Erythroxylum dillonii | reverse complement strand
ATGGATAGAGTATCCCACATTTCCTTCACAGTGTCACATTCGTGAACTTTTTTGTACTTGCTTCTACTTAGGGCACAACTTAGAAATAATTTGGCCTTTGAATTTAGCTGGAATCTTGCTTTTTGATCCGCTGTCCATCTAATTCGTGGAATAGCATTTCCTTCATCATCTACCGGTGTATATGGTCCATTATCTATAATCTCTCAAAGATCAATATGAGTAGATTCAATGAAAAGCCGCATCCTGTCTTTCCAATAATGGTAATCTTCACCATTGAATGCAGGTGGTCTAGTGACGGAAGCGCCTTCAACTATAAATACGTGTGATTCTACCATGGATCTTTATCCACACTTTGTAGCGGTGGTTCTTGGACACCGAGCTCTGATACCAATTGAAGTAAATCACACATTAGTATAGACTTTATATTCAATATACAAAATGCACAAGAAGGGGGGTTGAATTATGTATCCTTTTCAATGAATACAATCCCCTTTTCAATTTCTTTGCAAACTTGCTTTTTGAAAACTATTAAGTAAGAATATCACGATGTATTGCAATTAACTTCTAAGTAATTGTATAACAATAGACATTAAAAGTTAAGAGATGAGAGTAAGAGTCGACGGGCAGATTTATCCTGGTTCACCCCAAACCGTGGGCTACATCCAGTTTTCAGAATCCTTTATGATATGTCACTATACTTTTAAAAAATACAAGTATTCTTTTCACTGAGTCTATTCAGGACTCTTACAACAAGTATTCTTTTCTCACTTAGCCTCTTCAGGCTCTCAGCTTTTCTTCTTTCTTACAAAAAGATGTTTGCGAACTTTGTTACAGATAATAATAGCTCTTAATGTTTAGCATAGTGAATACAATGTTTCTAGCTTTCTTAAAATCTCTAGCTCTTTCAAAATCACTAGCTTCTGCAGTCTTCGACTCTGACTTGTATTTATAGCCTTCGTCTTCAACTACTTCTTGATAACCACTTCTTTTTTCTTGTTTCTTGATCTTTGAAGAAACAATTATTTAGTTGAGTTCTGTAACTAACTCAGACTGATTAACCATCCAACGTGGTATCGGGTACTCGTCTTAGTTTTGCTTTAGCTTCTTCTTACTTTCTATCGTCTCATTTTCGCTTCCGCTCCATCTTAGTTTCTACTTCGTCTTAGTTTCTGCTTTGCTTCCTCTTACTTTTTTTTTCTCCTCTTCATCTTACTTTTGTCTTCGCTTCGTCTTATTTTTGTCTTCGCTTCGTCTTACTTTTGTCTTCGCTTCGTCTTACTTTTGTTTCTCCACTTCGTCTTACTTTTGTCTTCGCTTCGTCTTAGTTTCTGCTTCGCTTCGTCTTACATTTGTTTCTCTGCTTCGTATTACTTTTGTCTTCGCTTCGTCTTAGTTTTGTCTTTGCTTCGTCTTAGTTTGCTTCTCCACTTCGTCTTACTTTCTAATATTATTTGATTTTCATCAAAATTATTAATCGTCAAGTCATTTTGACTTAAGACTTTTAAGATAAAATTGATGGAGATTCATCATTTGAACATATGGAAATGTGATCTGCAAGATAGGATGAAAAAGGAAGGGATCGGGAGGCATTAAAAAGTGAATTTGCATTACGGTTCACGCAGCACAACATACGGATAGTTTTAACATTTTCTGCAGAATTTCGATGGGAGTAGTTTTATGTTTCTACATTCTTTTCTTCTAGTTTTCGTTAGCAGAGTTCAGGGATAGTTTTTATGTTTTTCTATTGTTCTTCTTCTGTTCTTGATAGCTCTTATTTTAGAATAGTTTTGACAATTTTCTGCATAATTCTCCTTAGGCTAGTTTACGTTTCTATTTGGTTTTTTCCTGGTATTTTTGGATATCTAAGAAAGACTAGGGATGGAGACTCATTATTTTGTTATTTCTTTGATTTCTACTTCCGTTATGAATAGTTAAACTTCTTTTCTTGGTTAGGGGAAACCTTGTTATGTCTATTAGGCATGAGATATTTTAATAAATTCTGTTTATTGATGAATATTGAATATCTTCTTATTTACTTTATCTAATTGAATTAATTGATTTCTAGGTGCGCAACTAGGGATTGATTCACTCAATAGCTAGATGAATGAAATATGACGTACAGTTTCATTAATCGCACATAGCAATTAGGATTTTCTTCTTTACATTAGAGTAGGGAATTCTAGGAAGATATTCGTCTTGATTAAATGCATGTCCTACATGTGTTATCTTGTTCATTGGTTTCTTAGTTCTTAAAGCTATTATTTAATTGAACCTGCAATCGTATCTAGGTTGTTGATTAATACGAATGTTTATAATACATGTTTCTATTCATTTACATTTAAAAGAAAAGAACCCCTAGTGAATGTTTATTGATGAGCCGAATTTTATTTCAAGGCTCCATTTTAGTGTGATAACGTTGGTAACTTGAAACCAAGATTTGTTTACTGAATTTCCAGATCTAAATATGTTTGTTAAATTCTGATTTTTGTTATTTCTAAGTTCTTAAATTACGTGAACCAAACCCCCTATTTGTTTTAGTTTTAAACTCTCTAGCCTTTACCGTTAAAATTTCCTCATGGGAACGATATCCACTTATCACTACTACATTAATTTGTATTAACGAAAGTTATTTCTTTCTGAATTTGGTTGTAGGCGACAATAGTACCAAATTTTGGCATCGTTGTCGGGGAATTTCTTAACGGTTTATCTAGTGATGTTTTTATTTTTTTTGGGTTTTCTTGCTCTTAATTACCTTGTCTTCTGTTTGTTTAAGTTTCACAACTTTTTCTAATTTTTCGATCTTTTAGTTGCATGGCTCACTATCAATATGCTTATGATTTTGATTTTTCATATTATCCTTATTATGATAATGAGTTTCCATCTATTGTGACTTTCAGGTTTGACCATCAAGTGGCAGATTTCACACCCTTAGTCGCGCAATTACCGAGGGATGACCATCAAGCTAAGGTATGTGAAGTATGCTCATTTTTTTGTTATTCTTTTTATACGTGTTTCTTTTTGCTGGATACAAAGTATAGATTTGGTTCTCTACCGAGCTACTATTAGGCATACTTCCAACCAAAGCATCCACCTCCACCACTACCACAAGCTAATAAGATGTCTTTGGAGGAGATTGTACTGAGTTTGGCAATGAGCACTTTTTAATTCCAGCAGGTAATGAGGAGTAGCTTGAAGACCTTCGGAGATCAATTAAGCCATTTAGTGCAGAGAATGGAAGCCCTAATGTCTACAAGAATTTTTTGCCAATAGGAGAGTGATGCGGAGGAGTTGTGCCTTCCTTCAAAGAGTGGAGATCATTTAGAGAACCCAGCAGTAATGGAGGAAGAGCAAGCAGAGTTAGGAGAGGAAAAGGTTATAGTTTGAGAAAAGATGGAGGATGTGCAACCTCATAAGGTAAGCGATACAGTTCATGTTATCGCTAACCAAATTTTGTTTCCTTTTCCTAGTTGTTTACAGTAGAAGAAGAAGAATAACAGGAAGAGCCGCAAGAAGTGTAATTTTTAGGAGAGCCAAGTGAGCTAAAGACTGAAGGTGGCAAGCAGGATGTCGAGTCTCCACACTCATTGGCAATACTCTTACAGAGACTATCCTGGTGTGAGAAGGGCAATGCTCGAAAAGACAAGTGGACATTAGAGTATTATGGTGAAGCAATGAAGTTCCACTTATCAGAAGTCATTGAGTATCGTGCTGATAAAGAGCCTACTTAGAGAGAGGGTGCTCCAGGCTCCTCACGAAGTTTGAGCATGCTTCTTGTTGGACTCAAGCATCCATTTGATAATAGATGATATACATTTTCCAAGGGTCAAGCTTATGACCTTTGATAAGTGCTTAATGAGAGGCATCCCATTCGTAGCCCTTTCTTTTATGTGTTTTTTTTGGCAATTTTCTTTTATTTTCATTTTTAGGTTTCAGTTTAGTTAGGAATTTAATTTAATATTTTTGATTTTTCAATTTTAATTTTCATCCTTTCATTTTAAAACTTTTAAAAAACAAAAATTATAAAAAATGAAAACAACAAAAATTCTGGTTGTTCTCGCCGCCGCTGCCCCCCTCTCTTTTTTCTCTTTTGTTTTCATCGAATTTTCTCCTTCATGTTTTAATTTCCAGTTGCCGCACATCATACCCATATTCACTCTCACTTGCTCACCACTAACTCATGCCACTCTTTGTCTTTATCGACACCTCACCCATTAACCCTAACTTGTGATTTGTGGCTTGCGTTGATTGTCTTGTGCCATTGAAGGTTGTTTTTCCCGAAATTAGCATAATGCCAAGGAAGAAGAGCAATTCTCGTAGGCTAGCCACTCCAATACAATTTGCTACTAATTTTCCTCCATAATTGGAACACAATTGGATGGCTTATTGGGAGCATGAAGGATTTCAACCACCACATCACCAATACCTTGATTTCGGTACTTCCATAATAGAAAAGCTTTCTTTGAATTTTTTCCTTTATTTTTATGATTCTTTAACATTGAGGACAATGTTGGTCTAGGTGTAGGGGAAAGAATTGGAATTTTGGTATGCAAATTTTTTATTTTTGTGTGGTTTGTTTATTTTTGCATGTGGCTTTGCATGTTAAGCCGTCATAGTAGTTTGGATGAGATTGAGTATACGCATAAAATTACATTGGGCTAAGTGAGTTTGGAGGCGAATTATGTTGATTGATTGCAATAACTGATCTTATAGGTTTTCAACATTTGAGTGAAGAGGTAAATTGTGGAATTAAGGTGAATTCTTGAATTAAACCTGTGAGTGAAGTTTGAGCCTAAATGACATCATCTTTATGACATGCTATTTGTTTGAATTGCGTGATGCTCCTCTATTCATGTTGCCTTAATTTGTTTGATCATATGAGAGACAGAAATGATTAAGGCCTTCTTTGTTTTTACACCTTTAACTTAAAATTGACCCACCTATTTATTTTCCCTTTGCAAACAGTTTTTAGCCTTTTTCCTTGTTTTTCAATCAATCAACTTATTTTTAAAACCCAAAAATCCCATTAGCCTTACCCTATCACAAGTTAAATGAAGCATTGTGTAATTGGGACTTTTATTCTGTATTGTGTTACGAGATATTTTTATAGGTACTTCTACTCATGTATTTATTATTTTCTCTTATTTTTATTATTTTCCCTTGTTCATAGCATTATTCGAAAAAGAAAAAAAGAGAAAAAAGGAAAAAGAAAGAAAAAGAAAAGAAAAGGGAAAAAGGAAACAGAAAAAAGAAAAAGAAAAAAAGAAAAAATCATAGTAGTATGAGTTAGTATCAATGGTTGTAACCCTTTGTGTGTTATGTGTTTATCTCAGAATTTTAACTTGGATACCCCTTTTACTTAATACTTTATGAATGCTTGTGATTAACTTTTTGTCATTTTTACCTTACCTATGCACCTAGCCCCATTACAACCCTGAATAAAGTCTTTATGATCTATTAGCTCATGTGATTTAAATGAATGATAACTGTTGAAATTATAAGCCTATGGTAGTGCAACATGTTAGAGTGAGATTTGAGAGAAACACTTTTCCCTCAAATACTTGAGTGTAAGAGCGAAATTCATAAGAAGAATTCATTTTGATTTCATGTTTGTTTTTGAACAAAGATGTCTTATTTTTACTTCGTTTATTTGCATTGTTGAAAAGCGATTATGATATGTGTTGCAACTTAAGTCTTATTAGCCCAAGTTAATGGATTTTGTGTGCTTAATCTTACGAAGGATGAATTGAATGAGTGTAGTGGTTTGACATGTTTGCTCGAGGGCGAGCAAAGGTTTGGTGTGGGGGAATTTGTTAAGTTATCAATTTGCACTTATTTTGTACTTAATTCTCCTTAATGTATTGAAATTATTATTCAAAATTAATGGAATTGTCTTATAATTATTTGCAGATGATTTTCAACACCTTAGAGATGAAATTGAATAAAAAAGATAAAAAAGAAATGAAGAAAATACGAAATTCTAAGTCTGGCAACAATTCAGTCACTAAGCGTTGGCACGTGCAAGGATGAAATTAATTTCCAGATCTGCTTTCAAAATCTGAATCTGATTCTTTTGAGATTCTCATAATCTTTTAAGATAAGATTGATGGAGTTTCACAATTTGAACATATGGAAACATGATCTGCAAGATAGGATGAAAAAGGAAGGGATCGGGAGGCATTAAAAAGTGAATTCGTGTTACTGTTCATGTAGCACAGCATAGGGATAGTTTTTACATTTTTCTGTAAAATTTCCATAAGAGTAGTTTTATGTTTTTGCATTCTTTTCTTCTAGTTTTCGTTAGCAGAGTTTAGGGATAGTTTTTATGTTTTTCTGTAGTTCTTCTATTCTTGATAGCTCTTGTTTTAGAATAGTTTTGACAATTTTCTTCAGAATTCTCCTTTGGCTAGTTCACGTTTCTATTTGGTTTTTGTTGGTATTTTCGGATATCTAAGAAAGACTAGGGATGGAGAATCGTTATTTTGTTATTTCTTTGATTTCTACTTCCGTTATGAATAGCTAAACTTCTTTTCTTGGTTGAGGGAAACCTTATTATCATCTATTATGCATGAGATGTTTTAATAAGTTTGTTCATTGATGAATATTGAATATCTTCTTATTTACTTTATCTAATTGAATTAATTGACTTTTAGGTGCGCAACTAGGGATTGATTCACTCAATAGCTACATGAATGAAATATGACGTTCAGTTTCATTAATCGCACATAGCAATTAGGATTTTCTTCTTTACGTTAGAGTAGGGAATTCTAAGAAGATATTCATCTTGATTAAATACATGTCCTACATGTGTTATCTTGGTCATTGGTTTCTTAGTTCTTAAAGCTATTATTAAATTGAACCTACGATCGTATCTAGGTTGTTGATTAACACGAATGCTTGGAATACATGTTTCTATTCATTTACACTTAAGAGAAAACAACCCCTAGTGAATGTTTATTGATGAACTGAATTTTATTTCAAGGATCCATTTTAGTGTGATAACGTCGGTAACCTGAAACCAAGGTTTGTTTACTGAATTTCTAGATCTGAATATTTTTGTTAATTTCTGATTTTTTTATTTCTAATTTCTTAAATTATGCGATCCAAACCCCCTTATTTGTTTTAGTTTTAAACTCGCTAGCCTTTATCGTTAAAAATTTCTTGTGGGAACGATATTTACTTACTACTACTACATTAATTTGTATTAACGAAAGTTGGTTTTCTTTTTTAATTTGATTGCAGACGACAGCAGTACCAACGTTGCATTAAATGATGAGTATTATGTGAAGACAATAAAGTGAAAGACAAGCGCTTCTCTTGTAAACAAAAGGAAGACACCTAAATACTAGACTTTAAAGTGTAAGTTGTGCTGCATTAAATGATGGCTGTTACATTAATGACAAGTGCTTCTCCATGCTAAAGATATGTTAAGAATAGCTTTACACTCTACGCATTAAATGAGGAGAAGGAAAAAGCCAAGAACAATTCCATTAAAAATAATTAATATTAAATTAAATGAACAAGTTAAACATTTAGCCTACAATAAAAATTAAATTTTGAATTCTATATCAGCAGAATGCCACAGTTTTGAAAACAACAAGAATATAAACAAGGAGAATGGGTATGAATATCACCTTCTATAAATAATAGATTAGAGAGGGGGGATCGACGGGGAACATGTTCTGAAGCCTGGACAAATAATAATTGACAATAATTTAAAAAACACATAAAAATGTATTGATGAAAGGCAAAGTGGGCTTGTCAAAGCTTCCAAATATAAAAAATATTATCAAGATGTTAAAAGGGAATTTTTAATATAATAGTTATTATGATTTTATTGTTAACGACTAAAATACTTGCATAAAAGAAAATAACAAATTCTTCATAGTTTTTACGCAAATTACATTTTATAATTAAGTATTTTATATAATCAACAATGGAAAATCAAGTGAAAATAAGGCAAAATAGAGATATAAACAGAAAAAATTAAGAAAATAGAGGACGAGAAAAGCGATGTTGAAAAGAAACAAGTATGTTTAGTTTGTAAATACTCTCGGATCAATAATCAAAAATTAAGCCAGGTTAACTATTAGAGAGTACAGTGTCTTGATATGACAATTAAGAATTGTCTAGCAATTATGAGGGATAAAAGTTACACGTGTGAGAAACTCACCGGCGTGCAGGAAGTTGTGACGCCCGTGCAAGAGTCACAGGTGTGAGAGAAGTCCACACCGGTGCAGGCCAAGATTTTTGGTGGAGACAAAGCAATATGATTTTAATTATATGGTTATCATAATATAATCCATTAATTATATATATGCATAATAATGTCGTCATAATAATAAAATTTATACTAATCAAAACTGTTGAGATATATTTAAAAATAATTAATCTTGATATAATAAAAAAAAGAGCTGGTACTTAATCTTGATATAATTTTTAGTTATTAAATATTTTATATTACTGGAAGATATTTCATCTTGATATTCCAACAGACTCAAATAATAGTGATTATTGTAAAATTCTGAAAATAAAGAGCTGGTAGTTCGCGATCGTGCATTTGCACTATAGTGACAACCCAGATATTTATCTCCACAGTCGAGATCGTGCATATGCAAGATCGCGACATTCAGTTGTTAATGTCCGGAGTTGCGATCATGCAAAAGCACTATCTCAACATCCCAGTTCTTAACGTGTGGAGTCGCCATCGTGCACCATCATGTATAAAAATAATTTTTATAATGATACGATCGTATCAAAATTTATTATTTAGCTTTAAATAAACTTGAAGATAATTAATTTTGATATAATAATTAAACACAAATAAAATTATTTAATTTATAGAAATGTTATAACTTAAAGTTGTTGATCTTAATATTTGGTCAATATGTCACCGTATGAATAAAAAGTTCTAATCATTATATATTTTATATGACTGACAATTTTTTCATCTCATTATTCCAATATACTAAAACAATAATGATTATTATAAGACGACGTTGAAACAGATGTCAAAGTATATAAAGACCAATTAATAATCTTGTTAGTAATTAATTAGCGACTAAATAATAATGAAATGTCAAAAGAAAAAAAAATACGACAGGTAAGGAAGGGAAGAAGATACAAAGAAAATAGTAACGTTTACTGCCTAATCCATGAAATTTTTTGCAATGGATGAACTAATTCTGTAAAAGAATTATTATTAATAACAGCTGAATATATATAATAGAAAGAGAAAAATACTCAAATAGTAACTGCAGAATAATCCAACTTAACAAAGCACGCAAAATAAATTTAATCCACTTGTTCAAAACTGAAATCTTAATTTTAAATCCTATAATGCGTTATGTGTATATATATAATAAAAGATTATAGTCACTGCTCCACTAAGGTAATAAAAAAATAAACAAATTATAATTCAAAGAGGAAATTGATTATATAAAACTGACAATTAACACAAAACAGATGAAAATTGTAATAATGAATTAAATTGAAAATGTGTTTTTTAACATTTTAAAATAATTAATTTTTTATTTAGACGGTATGAAAATTAAAACACACTTCTATTTCCTTTGTGCCCCTCTTTTTGTACTCTCCTCTCGCTCAACTCTCCTTTCATAAATATCGCATATTTTGTTGAAAGTTTCCACGAAATGTTGTAAGTTAGCAAAAAAAATTTACTAAAAGTTTGACATTTATAAGCATTCGAGTCGTCATTATCTCTGTTTCTCCTTCATTCCTTTAATTTCCGTAGATTCTTATTTTTTAGGGTTCTAAAATTGATCCTACTTCTTCAGCTTGTTTTTGCAAGTTTTTACGCCATCACGCCTTCAGGATAAAACAAAAGTGTTGAACAAATCGAAGCTGAGCTGAGAGCTAAAATGGATATAGACATGGCAGGTGATTACAACGCCCTTTTCCTATTTATTCGGTGAAAGAAGGGTCAAAGTATTTGACTCTTAAAATCATATTGCTCTAAGTCCCCGCCAAAAATCTTAACCAGATGAAATTATTTGAGAGACAACCAACAAGAAATGTGGGATGGATCTAATTTAGTGTGCACGGGCGTGAACTTCTCTCACTCCTGTGACTCTTGCACGGGCGTCACAACTTCCTGCACATCAGTGACTTTCTCACATGCTTGACTTTTTTCCCTTACGCCCTTAGTGTTAATTGTTGGATGATTCTTAATTATCAAATCAAGGCACTGTGCTCTCTTAATAGTTAACGTGGCTTAATTTTTGATTGTGCACACGAGAACATTTACAAACTAAACAGATTTGTTTCTTTTCACAGTAACTTTTCCCCTCTTCTCTTTTCTTAATTTTCTCGTTTATATCTCTATCTTGCATTATTTTCACTTAATTTTCCATTACTGATTATTTAAAGAACTTAATTATATAGTGTTATTTTATTTGTAAGTGTCCTCAACCTCTAAAACGAATGGGACTTGATCCATCACACCCGTAACACATCGATTTATACCTCCACCAAAAATCTTAGCCATATGAAATAATTTCAGCGAGATTAAGTAATAATATTGAAAGAGAAATGATGAAGAAAAAATGTAAAAAAAATGGGGTAAAAAATGTAGACAGAAGCTTCCATAATTAGACAACTTTTATTAACTATTATTTAAGTATAAGTATATTTAAATTTAAAAAACATCAACTGTTTATTATGATTTAAGAAAATATTCATTAACTATTATTTAAGTATAAGTATATTTAAATTAAATAAACATTAACTGTTTATTATAAAAAAGCTATAAAACATAGCCTTACTTCACGGATCAGTCACAAAATGAACTAAAAAGGGGGTAAAAATGCGGACAAAAACTTTCATAATAAAACTGCTTTCATTAACTATTACTTATGTATAAGTATATTTAAATAAAAAAACATTATCAGTTTATTATGATTCAAAAACACATTCATTAACTATTATTTAACTATAAGTATATTTAAATTAAAAACGCAATTGTACTTCGTGGATCAGTCATAGAACACAGTGGAATATAATAATAAAAAACGGAGGGGAAAACCTGGACGAATGGATACGGAGCATAGTGCAATCCAACCATCAGATTAAATGAATGAATCCTTAATATACTAAGTCATTTATAATATATCGACTCTAAAATGATAGCAACTCATAATTTTCGTTGTGTCGCAATTAAAAAATATTTCAAATTAGCTAATGATTTTAAAGTTATCATTACCCATTTTCCTTTTTACTCTTCCCCTTTGGTACGCAATCTCTATCTCTTATCCCAATGTGGACTATTTTTCTTTATGTCTATCAAGGTGTCATGTTTAATAAATACCTATAAGTAAAGTTTTACTTGCTACTTCTTTTTTAATGCATTTATTATCTTAGTAAGTAGGGTCGATTCTTGGTCTAAAGACACTGCAAAATGCAATCCTTTCCAACCCCTACTCCTATTAGTTTCATGAGGGAGGCAGGTACACCTAGGTAGCAATTCCATTGTAGTCTGAGGTGCGAAATCTTTTAGGCCTTAAAATTGGAGCTCCATATCCATGTCTTTTATGGGAGTGTAGATTTTGGGTTGATACGTTTCTCACTGAATATGTAGAAAATAAAATTTTGTTATTCTGAGATTTCATTGACTTCTTACTGGATTACTCTTAATATTTATGTAGGTAAATTTAATCATATCAACTATTAAGTCATTGATACCTCATTTATAACACTGCATCTCTAAATCAACGGCATATTTGTTAGAATATTATCGTTTGTTATGCATGTGGATTTTGGATTGATAGTTTTTGCTTTTCACTCAAGGTCGAGACACAAGAATTTCCTACCTTTGAGATACAATGGGTTTTAATTAAAGCAATAGTTCGTTAGGTCAAAATGTATGAAAACAACTTTTTATTTATGTTTGTAGGAATACAAAATAAAAAACAAGAATGAATCATATTAATAATTGTCATCAAAGTCGAGTACAACAATGCAACTACAAAATTGGTGTCAAAATGTCTAAAAAATAACTTTTTATTTATGTTTGTAGGAATACAAAATAAAAAATAAGACTAAATCATATTAATAATTGTCATCAAAATCTAGTACAACAATGCTACTACAAAACTGGTGATTATGGCAAACAATCCTATGTTGCAAAGGTGGGACGGAGAGGAGTTTCCGAAAGCTTTGAAGCTAAGACATGTCTTATATTGAAATATGAAAAAGAGAATAATAAGCTGCTTGAGAAATAAAATTTCTTCGAACAACAAACAAGAAAACCACTAAATCAAAACTTTTTTCAAAATTTTCTCAACTCTATTTTCTCGACAGCCAAACGAATAAAGAAATAAGTGAAAATCAAAGCATTTACTCCAAGTTTATTCTTAAACTAAAAACCAAACTTACATGCACATTTCACTCACACTTCCACTTCCTCACCAACAAAAAAAAAACTCAAACAAAAAAAGGGCAAAAACCCTTCTTTCTAGAGGGTAAGGTCTAGAAGCAACCCAGAAACCAAAGATTATGAAAGGTATGGAAGAAAAGGGAGAGGTTGTTATTGCTGATAACATGTTTGGTAGTTTAGGTGAAAGCAATAACATAATTGGATCATTTAGGGCTCTCATTTTAAGGTCTGGAAAAGAGTTGCTAAGAGAAGAGTGCAATGTGGTTCTATAGACGGAGTGATTAACTCCGGTGTTAAACCGAAAGCGGTGAAGGATTTACTTGGTAAGGGAAATGAGGAGTTTGATTCAAATAAGGATTTGGAGATGGCCCCATAAGAGGCT
>JANKYE010000223.1:17312867-17330524 GCA_032467995.1 Erythroxylum dillonii | reverse complement strand
CTTCCCAAAATGCCCTCATGCCATCTTACCACTTGAATTCAATTTTAACCTATGTCACATGATCTTACTCAAATTAATATGCTAATTAATTCGAAAATCACCCTGTTGGGGTCCAACAATCACCCTGTTGAATGCCTCTTTTTGGTTTAAAAGGTTTAAGTTTCTGGCCATTCTATACAATGGACAACACAAAGCTTAAGACACAACTCATAATCAGATTGACATAGATCATGGGAAGCCAAATTCCAGTAACACACGCCTTAGAAAACCCCAATCAACTTTATCATAAGCTTTTGCTAAATCGATCTTCACAGCTTTACCCTTTTCTCAAATCCTTAATCACGCGGAGGACCTCATAAGCAATGATTATATTGTTAGAAGCCTTTCTTCCAGGAATAAAGGCAACCTGGATTGGATTGACCAAGTCTTCTAGAAAAGGTATAATCCGATTCACTATAACGTTTGTCAAGATTTTATAAATCACATTACAAAGGCTAATCGACGAAATTGGCTAATATTCATCGGATTCTCTTCTTTTGGGATAAGGATAAGAAGCGTATCAGAAACATCATGAGGTATAACTCCACTCTTAAAAGCTTGCTTAACCATACTGACAACATAATCACCTACATCCTTGCAAAAGGTTTGGTAAAAGATAGGCCGAAGACCATCTAGACCTAGGCTTTTATAAGGTTTCATAGATTTGACTGTTATAAACACCTCAATAGGATCAATTGGTTTAACTAGCGATTCACAAGCCTCCATAGAAAGACTACCATTTTCACCCAATTGCCTTTCCATGGTCACACTCTTTGTTGTGCAGAAAAGGTCCCTATAGAAAGAAAGGACCTCTTGCTCTATAGCTAAAAGTTAAAAGATCCATAAGCCCGATCTTAATAGTAATTTTTGATACGATTTTTCTTCCTGCGAGAGAGTAGTAGCATGAAAAAATTTGGTTGCTTTTTCACCAGCGTCTAGCCATTGGACTTTAGATTTTTGGAACCATAGTAACTCCTCTTGGCTTAAAACAGTACGATACTCCTCATTCAATTTTTCCTCTAAATACACCAAGAAAGATGAGTTTCTATTGCTCAGATGGGTTTGGACACCCTTTAATCTTGCCAGAAGAAGCCTCTTACACTTAAAGATATTGCCAAAGACCTTTGTATTAAAAGTCTTTGCTGCATGTGTCACCGCCTTAATAGTCTCCTGGACACAGTGGTTATGAGGAGCCTATGACTCTCTAACAACTCGAGGAAACTCATTATGAAGAAGCCACGCGACCTGAAAATGAAACGACTTTGTGGAAGGATTAGGAATAAAATTAGTTAGCTTTAGTAAGAGAGGATTATGATCGGAAACCGTGCGCGACAGATGGTAAACTGAGGCTTCAGGAAAGAGAGAATGCCAATTTGTATTGCATAGAGATCTGTTTAGTCTGACATAAGTAGTAAAAATTTCATGGCTCTTACGTGCATAGGTATAAGGAAATGCCTTACAACCCATATCATGCAGGCCACAAATACCTATCCGCGATTGGAAGATGCTCACTAGTCCCCAATCAAAGTTGCCACCTCCTTTCTCACTAGTTGAAGATAAACATTGAAGTCCCCAATAACTAGCCAAGTGAGCTTAATATCAGTACTCACATCTGCATCATAAGGATTCCTTGATAGACTTAATCGGGCTAGCATAGACAACAGAACACACCCAGTCTCTGCCATGTGACCTATGGACAACCAGAGATAGACATTGTCTGTGGGACTGGAGGACTGATATGCCAGTAGAAGAACAATTCCATAGAGCCTAAATACCATTTGCATAACCAACAGTCTAAACTCTCTTAATCATATCAAAACTAAGCACCTGAGAAACCTCCTTAGCGCAAAAGCCTGAAATATGAGTTTCCAACAAGAACAGGATAGCTGGATTATGAGTTCACTTGATCTCTTTAATAGCAAGGACAAAATCTTTCTTACCAGCCCCATGGCAATTCTAACAAATTATATTAAAATTAATTATTAAATAAAAAGATAGAAAAGAGAATTGTGATATAACCCCAATTAAGCATGGCCTAATATCCTGAACCACGAACCATATGGGAATCCTCCACCTCCATAACCATAGTGGTCTCAGGAACATATTCAAGATCCTGAGTGGAATCCACCTCCATTCCCAGGTTGCCCTCCTGTTTGTTGGAAGAGGACACAGACACTACGATGTCATTATCCTTGCATTATTTCCTGAGTTAGGAGGATCACCTAACACAGTAGCATCCCCTTTGAACTTGTAGTGCTCAACAGACATGAAGTTCTTATTTCTGTCTGAAGAAAAAAACTGTTGGAAAGTGCTAGGTAACGATTTCACCAGCTCCATGTTCGCCTCCACATCTGTAACAAAACCGGGGTCCTTCTGAGCAAGAATACCATTGCGTTCCTTAACATTATCCACATCATGAGAGACATGTAGAGCTTGGAACCCAGCTTTGCTTTGATGCACACTAAGTTTGGACTTGACATTAGGCTTAATTTTATTACCAACCGCTCTTGTCTTGGTTTGCCTCAAAACTAGCCCGGAGGAAGACCCTGCTAAATCAATAAGCCCAACATTGAACTCAGTTACAACTAACTCTTGATCTATGATCTCCTTATTCAAAGCTTGATCTCTATTCTTATTTTCCCATGTAGAATCTCCTTGTATCATTTTTGGATTTTTTGGCCAAGAATTACAACATTTACGTCTTTCCATAATCTTCCATTCCCCAAAATGTTGATTCTGCTTAATCTTCTTGCCGGATTTATCGCCTTCACCGATAGCACCAGAATGGGGATGCTCCTCAGTGATACCTTCACCACCCACCTCATCATATTTCGGTATGCGGGTTGCCTATGCCAATAAAGGACACAAGGATTGAACATGTCCATACACACCACAAGGAAAGCATATTACTTCCAGCCCCTCATACACAACATTATAGCATTCATCGTCAAACCCAATCATCACCACCAAAGGCCTAGCTAGGTCAATCTCTACGCATACTCTAGCAAATTGACCACGAGTAGCGCAGGATGTGTTTAAGTCAACACGATAAGGAATCTCTATCTCAAAAGCCAGGACTCACAGAACATTTTCATTATAATACATAACTGGTAGTTCAAGGAATTGTAACCAAGCTAGTATCTTATTCATGGCCGATGTTGAGGGCCTAAATTTCGACGTTCATTGCCTAACCGCGAGATAGCAGCCCTGTATTATCCAAGGACCATTATTGATCACATTATTCAAATTATCATCAATGTTAAAGATAATGAAAAAATAATCAGAACCTAGATCCAATATATCAAACTCTCCCTTTGGTTTCCACATCTAGCGCACTCTTGTATACCAATCCTTATAACCAGCATTTTTCCCAAGGACTTTAACAATGATGGCTTGCTTCCAATCATACATAAGATGTTGCTTAAACTCGGAGTTAATAGAGAACTCTGGACATAGGACATCATCATTTCGAAATCGCATCATCATGACTTTAGAAGCCAAGAGATTTACGGGATTCGACTTTGGTCTATCTTTCATCTTCTTAATCTTGCCCAAAAGTTTTTCCTGGTACAATGAAACGTGCATGGATGGCCGTGGTGGTACATTAGGGGTCGCCTCTCCCTGTCCCCTCTGAATCTCGTCATCTGGGGGTTTATCTGCCAGGCGAGATTTCTTAAGATTTTTGGGATTTTCAGGTCAAAAGATGTCTCTCGAGACTTCCACGGTGCACTCAATCACTCCTTCCAATAATTTGATTGCAGGCAATGCAATCGTGGTCCTGTCACGACAACTTAGTTCTAAGTCCGAGACCCCTTAATTTCTTGGTCCAACATAAGTAATTACCGTACCAGCAGCAGAGTATCCTGCTTTCTCTTCAAGCTTTCTTCCGTTTATAATAACATGTGATTTCCTAATATGATCTTGTAGTATATAAAAGAAGCCACATCCCACATGAATAAACCATCTCTCGTGAACATTTACCGTAAAAACAATGCTCGCACTTTTCGTTCTTACGTTTCTCTTCACTGCCACTCCACTCACTCACTGTAATTCTCCGGACCGTTTCTTCAGATCATCACCATCTCTATCACGGACACTCGCATACTACAAACCCCAAGAGTATTTTGAAGTCGCCCGTCCTCTACCGTCGGATCACCTAACCCCATCACGCACTCTCCACATCATCCATCATTCATTTGCCAACACCATCGACCATCCTCCTTTCACGACTCCTTACTCTCCGCCGTCCGATTGCCCCTCCCCATGGTCCTACGTGACGCTTGAGTTTCACGCCAAGTCCAAAGGCGATCAATACGATCGCATCTCTGGCTTGTGGCTCGGCGGCGTCGAGCTCCTACGGACCAGCACAGCTGAGCCGACACAGAACGGAGTTTTCTGGAAAGTTAGAAAGGACATCACCAGGTATTCCTCTCTCCTCTCAGAAAAACACCTCAATTTCACTATGATGCTCGAAAACATCATTAATAGTGTCTACACCGGAATTTACCACGTCGACGTCAAGATATTCTTCTATAAGGATAACGCTGTTAGGTTTCCGTTACTTGGTAACAATCCTATCAAAATTCTGAACGAAAAAGCGGAAGAAGAGATTGGATTTATAACTAAGAATGTGAATGAATCTCCAGCTGATCTAATAATTCCAATATCATCTAACAATGGAATCAATAAAGGGTATTGGTTCGTAATCGAGGGTGAATCGGATATCCATTTCAAGAAAGTCAGATTTCCAAATAATGCCCGCAAGGTGGTTTTGGAGCTGTACGTGTCGTTTCATGGAAACGACGAGTTTTGGTACTCGAATCCGTCGAACTCGTACATAAGAGTGAACAATTTGACCACTTTGCGAGGTAACGGAGCGTACAGAGAAGTGTTCGTGACAATTGACGGCAAGTACGTAGTGTCCGAGGTGCCGTCTCCGGTGGTTTTCACGGGCGGGGTCAATCCTCTGTTTTGGGAACCTGTTGTGGGGATTGGGGCTTTTAACCTTCCTTCATATGATTTCGATTTGACGCCGTTTCTGGGGATGGTTTTAGATGGGAAAAAGCATCAGTTCGGTATTGGGGTTAACAATGGTATTTCATATTGGCTTGTGAATGCAAATCTGCACATTTGGGTGGATCACCAGATTAAACGTGTTGAAGCAAAATCTGTGGCTTATTATTATCCTTCTTCATACATTCGACGGAGTGAAGAGTTTCAGCTGCTTGATGGGTCATTTGAGATTAAAGGGAAGAGGAGAACACGATCTGTGGGATGGGTTATTTCTAGTTCAGGAAATTTGACGACATTGGTTTCGCAGCAGTTCAAGTTCAGGAACCTGATAAATTTTGGAAAGAGTGGGACTTACAAGTATGTGAAGTCGAGAATCAAGTCAAAAAAAGAAGTCAAGGTGTTTAATGAAGTTGGCAGCTTGATTAGTCGTGTTCTTGTGAAGAGAAGATTCCCTTTGAAGGTCGTAACTTTGAATCTAGCAGGATCAGAGAAGGGCACATACATGCTGGTGACCAATGTTTCGTTGGCTTTGAAAGAGAGGCACTCGAATGGTGAGCTTTCAAGTAATGTGTACAATAAACAGGATGCAAATGGGCGGATAATGGTTAAAGATCACGAGGTTCTCTCAGGTGAAGCGAAAACAAATCAGACTTTAAGCTGGTTTCATGAGCTTGGCTGCTACATTCGGATGGTCGCAGCGGCCAGTGGCAGAGTCATACGAGATGATACAACTTATGTTTGTCCATCTGTTATGTGATACACAAAAGTTGTAGCTTAATCATGAAATATCCTCTCTGTATACATCAAGGAATGAAGACTACAACAACAGAGTCCCTAACTCCTTCATTGATAAAGAAGTAAACTAATTGCTGATTAACTCATTATTTGACAAAGAAGGATAAATTCATTCTTGTATAAACCCACAATATAACTGTCAGGACGTGATGTGACTTGTCAGCTTCCTACTCCTCGCTACTTAACTAAGTCAGGTCAAAGTGAACACGAGATGATGCCAAGGCCAAGAAGCTTTGAAGTTTGAAGCTTCTAGGAAGTTGCACGCATTGGTCTAGTATCCTTCTTTTTTTCCTTTTTCATTTTAAAACTAGCATAGTAGAATCTGCCGCAGCCGAATCATTCCCAGTGGGGCAACATGATGTCTATATTAAAATTCTTAAACAAAGATATGACTATTGCATTCTAACCTATAAATTCATATATTTGACATATTATAACTTATTTCAATTGTAAGAGAAGTGCATTAAATTACTAAGAATTATGGCTTTTCCATGTATATCATTTGAATAAAATATGATAAGATTTTATCATTTTTACTTGATAATCCTATATTACTATTGAATCGATCAATTTAATTTAAATTTTATCAAAGTTTGCGATGAGAATTAAGTTTTTGAAATTATACAAATGTCTAACTAAGGGAGACATGCAAGAGGAATTTGGAAAATTTGCAAATACTTCAAATTAAGCGCTGAAAGTTGAAGATCTACCGGAGAATATTAGACGACCATTAACTAAGGGTGGAGGAAAGAAGGTCAAAGAACTTGTCAGTGGCTTATGGTAAATCTCCTTTCGTAAAGAGCGAACTTTTTCTACTTCAAAAGATTGAATTTAAGCTCATAATATTAATCCAAGTGAAAGAACAAGTTATAGGAAAATCCTAGAAAATGTAACATCGCTGGTTTCAAGTTGGTGTTTGACACTAGTGTTATATTAGTATTCAATGTCCATCTTGCAGGAGCTTCACAAGTTGACTTAATTAACATGGTAACAACATGAGAATGTATTAGACTTGTGTTCCATAACACGGTACTGTACTCGTTTCATACTGTTTACAAAAGAAGTTCAAGAAGCAAACCAGTACCAAATATAAACATGACACCCATGTCGAACTCATCCTTATTGAGTACTGATAAAGTTTCAAAAGTTAATCACTGCCAGCTACAACATTGGATAAGTGTTAGATATGTGGAATAGATGTTTTTATTTCTGGATTTTACGTGTCTGCACTTTTTCAAAGTTATCTAGTTGTTTTCTAATAAAATTATGATACGAATGTTGTTTTCCTTTTAGGTCCCTAGTTCTTAGGCATTTTATGTTGTAACTTGTGATTTTATCTAGCTTGCTAATAGTAATCAATCAACAATCATTGAATGTTATAACTCTCTTTCTTTTCTTTCTTTTAAATGTGACAATTCATATCTTTCTTTTATATTTTGAGTTTTCTTGAATAAAATTTATCTTGTCAGAATGGTTCTTAATCTTTATTTATATTGGCATGAATTTTAGTACGTTTACTTGTACTAGGACTAATTAGCCCTTTTTCCAATAATTCATACAAAATTACAACCTTTACCGGCTATACAGTATCTTTTTACTCAACCGATTAATAGAAGACATGGTGCTATTAGCAGGGGTTATATTAAAATTTGGTATCAGAGCCTTCTTAACCGCCCATTCGTCTTCACCGTAGCCTCGCCATCGAGTCGTTCCATCCATGGGTGGTAACCGCCCATCTTCAACAGTGGCTATTTGCCGCTAGCGACGAGCGACGAGCCAATGGCGATTCGTCACTGATTTACCATAGCTAGTGGTTTTTCCAGTATCGATACATAAAACAAAATACCGGTAAACACAATCTAGGGTATGCATTCCAGAACAAAATAACCAGAAGTAAAATAAAGGAACCTGCAATTTTTTTTTTGGTCAACAGAGCAGATAAAAGCTTGTGATTAGAAGAACAGACGCATGGGCATGCGTAAACAAATTTCCAAAATGCAATAACAAGTCACAGATGCGATATTTATGAATAAAAATTTTCCAAAACAAATAAAAGGGGGCAACATAAAAATTTCAGAACAGTTTCGTGTTTAATAAAATTATAAAGCTTAATTTTTATCAAATCAATAACAATCAAGTGTTTAGTTTAAGTTAAACAATTAAATGAGGCTCAGATATCATTGTTGGAAACCAATTATTAAAAAATCACAGGTACAAAAATAAAATTTTTATAATTTCCGAATAGATACCGATAATTGAATAAATTGAATCATAAACTTGAATCATAAAATAAGAAATCCTGCCTGATTCAATTTTTCAATTGAAATCTTTTGAAAACTTTTCGATATGTCAGCCACAAGTTATTCACGTGTCCAGTCTCTAATAGTATCAACAAATCAGTTTCTCAACTCTCGGGAGAATTTAAGTATGAGAGCTAGCTCTCTTGTGCTTATTCCTATTTATAGAAAAAAAAACATTAGGATTTTTATAATTTCTATTAAAATTAAATACTTCAATTATAATTCAAGTCAAGCTCTAATTTTAATTAATTTAATTTTAATAAAATCAAATATTTTATACTCAATCCTTAAAATTTCTAAAACTTTATAATTAACCTCAACTTAATTAAAATTGATTTTTCCTTTACAAATTGTTCTTTTATGTTTGATCTATTAGATTTATAATATATTGACAATGATTATAAATTAAAACTTTAATTCATAATTATAATTAGATAAATAAAAACTCTTTTTAGTTTATCTTTAATTCTCCAATTTATAATCATAGATTAAAATTGACGTCTAATAATATATCATGACTACTCAAATATCAATAATGTCAAATTGTTTGACTTAACATATCCATGCATGGTTATGATGTATAATTTAATCCTTTTGTCATCCAATATTTCAATTGGATGGAGTCTAGATATATTATCTATTCTTTTGTATCCAATCATTTCTGTTTTTATTAATTAGTAATTGATTTATAATTAATATTTGAAATTGCCTTTTCAAATGTCAATTCACTTTGATCAAAGAATTCCATAAATCAATATAAATAAAGAATAATAAAGCATCTACAAATAAAGAATAATAAAACATTATCTCTAATTATTTTAGAGTGACGAATCTTTTATTGACTTATTTAACTATTTCCTTATGATTCATACTGCATTCAAGTGTTACCAACTGAATTATCTTAGGACAATTCATAAATAATATCAAAACATAATAATTATCATACGAGATATTTTGGTAATCTCAAGTCAGATTAGTTATACAATCGTCATTACAAAAAAATTCACAAAAACATAAGTAATATGTAGTTTTTTGTTTGGTAAATTAAGAGTTTTGCTTCTCTCGTAACCTCAAGAAATTTCCCCTTTTGGATGTAGCATTGAAGCGTCGTGATCCATTTCTCTATAGGCTCCTCCGCACTAAATTACGATTTTGTTCACATACTCTTCTCCTTGTGCATTTTCCCTACGCACATTGGGCATTGGTCTTTTGGCACCCACTTTCGCCAATAAGATCTGCAACCATATGCTTCTTCATAGGTATTGAGGTTGACGTCTACCTTCATTGCTCACGTCATTTACATGTACCTCACTCCCAAGTCGTAAGACGGTTGAACAAGTAGACCTAGATCGCTTCCTCTCATAACAACCCATCCACATACACTACCAACCACGAAACTTCATCTATTTTTCCTCTTATGGTGACCCTTTGACGTATCGACAGGGAAGTTATCTATTACCTGCAAATTAAATGCAATCATAGGTATATCTCGTACATCAAGTTCACTTTAGTTCTATCGATCATTTGACTAATCTCTTTGATTAAGTCTAGTTTGTGTTAGATTTAGTGTAGTGGCAGGTTTACAGCCACATTAATTATATGGGTAAGATCTAAGCTTCTACTTAGATGCTAATATGATGAATAATGCCTTTTCAAGTTTATTGTAATGCATCTCTGCCTCCTATAAAAATTTGTTGACCATAATTCACCAGCCTTTGGTTGTTATCATGCTCCCATCCCAACACATAACTTACAGCTTGTAGTGATACTGTACAGTTATAACTTTTCAGTAGTAAATAACAAAAGTGGATATTTAGATACAGCTTTGGCTACTTAAAAGGCCTGGTCACATTCATCATTCCGAAGAAATTCCATGGGCTTCCTTATGATTTTGAAAAATGTTCATGGGCCAACGTATGTAGAAAGAAAAGGTGATAAGCTAGCAGTCTGCCTTGTCAATCTTTGTACTTCTTCTATAGACTTGCGGATTGTGATTTTACTATTTGCATCTTTTTTTGTCAGTTAATCTCGATGTCTCATTGTGTCATCATGAACCCTAAAAACTTACCTGTGGATATTAAATATATAATTTCAAAGTTTAGTCTCAGTCTCACTTTGTTTCTTCTGAAAGCGTCGAAGAATTCGTCCATGTCTGCTATATAATCTTCTGCCTCTTTTGTTTTCACTATCATGTTATTTACAATACGTTTCCGTATTTGATCCTAACTGATACTCAAATTTTTTATTAATCAATTTCCGATAAACTTTCTTGTTCTTTAAATTAAAAGGCACTATCTCATAATGAGATGTAGCTAATGAAAGTGTTTTTTTTAATAAAAAATTTTATCATATATATAGTTCACTGTAAGAAAAATAAAGCTTAGTGATAGAAATTACCGACAGAACATCTAAACATTCCGTTGAAAAGCTTAGTTAGTGACGAAATTTACCGACAGACCAAGGCGTCGGAGAAACGGCCGTAGGTAATAATTTGCGACGAATCACAAAATGTCCGTCGCAAATTTACGGACGAAAATTTTGTGTAATCGCCGGTGAATATATCGACGATTATTCTGTGCTGTCTTCAGTCAGTAAAGTTACCGACGGATAAGATATGTTCATCGGCAAACTTAATGACGAAATTGGCTATTCCATTGATAAGTTAATGTTGTCATTATCGACAGTTATTAGTTATCCATTGGTAAATCGATTAGATTTTACCAACGAATACTAAAAACTATTTTTGAAATTTTCCTGCATTAAATTTGATTTGATTATGTTATGATTGATGTATAATTTAAACAGTTATGAGTTATTTGCTGATAATATTTTGATTTGTTTCAACATTTAATTTGTTATAATAGAAAGTTGATTGATGATATAAAGTAAAAATTATTTTAATTGATAATAAAAAATTATTTTGTACATAAAAAGTATTTGTAATTAACACAAAATGACTACAAGTACGCGATTCATTTGGTGATCGCAGATGCTCTGATTGCTGCGTTGAGGTGCTACGCCTCCCCTTCAACTCATCCACTTTATTATGGAACTGAGTTATGTACTCCATTGACTGTTACAATTGAGTTTCCAATGTTTGTATTGTGCTTCGAAGCTCATGGACTTTATTAGGTGTAAACCGCCTACTAGATGTTGCTGTACTAGATGTGGAGGATTGCGAATAATATGTGTTCACAAATGAACTTAAGCTGAATATCCTTCCACGACGGTCCCTACCACCCATTGTATAAAGATTGGTTTAAGTCTCATCAACATCTTCAGATTGCTGAGATTGTCGTTAAATGCTTTCTTGTATTTGGTCATATCATAAGGCAATGTTTATGTTAGTAAGTGATAATTATTAAGCATTAATAGTAAAACATAAATTTCACATACATTTAGTTCTCTACATCAAGTGTTGATGAAGGTCACACCGTTATGTTTCTTAGTTTAAGTGTGCAAAAAGAGTTGACAGGGTGTATGTTTCGTGCCCATAGACTTTTTCTACATCAGAATAAAATGTTATAAGTAAACTACAATTTATAAAAATTTTGATAGAATTTCCTTTATTTTTATGATATTTCCCCTATTGAACAAAGAAAATAACTCAATAACACAGCTATAGTATATATGGCACTAGATATTTATAACATTATCATTTTTCATAATATACATATTTTCATTCCAAAATTCACACATCAAATTAAATTGAAATACACCAAAGAAAAAAATCAGAATATAAATGTAAAGTGTAGATACTTAAAGTCTTTCTGCATGCTCATAGTGGGTAATACATCCTCTAGTATATACGAGAAGATTCTCTCCCCTCGATTCTCCACGTCTATTGGTATAATTATGCTCTGAAATGGACATTGCCTCGGATGATGTCTAATATTGCTGGCAATGACTCCATATTTGTTTATAAATATAAGACGGTCGTACACCATTCTTGTTGCGCGCCAACAAAGTCTCGATAACGTGTACATGCTTGTCTCTCCCATATTTTATAAATGACCGCGTTAAATTCAGAATCTCAAAAAATTTCTTTCTGAAATAAAAGAAAAAATATATGATAAGTATTTATAATGTAATAATATTTATCTAATAAATGTATAAAAATCAAATAAAAAATAAAAAATAATTTTTTGTACCTTAAACTCCTAATATTAAAATTCCTTTGTCACCTGAGAGATATTCTTTTATATATAACCCTCAACATCAATATTCTCCTTGAATTTGAATGTCATGTTTCTTGAGCATGGTCCAGACGGAATCAACCTAATATTAAAACAATTAATTTTATACCATTTTTTAAATTTAAACCTATAACTTAATTATAAACATATGGTATTTCATGTATTTTCACTTACAGATTGTTGACAATTATGATGTAAGTTCTTCTATCAGTTCCCTCAGCTCCAGGCTGGAGGTTGCCTCCTTCATTCGCATCGTTTACCCCTGATAGTGAGTGGTGTAGTAGCAGGTACAGAAGGTGATGCCTCAACTGTAAGTGTAGCAATAGCTGGAGGTACAACATTTGATTCAGTTGCAACTGTAGAATATGATACTTCACCTGGATAGTAATTGGCTCCAAATCATGATTTGAACTTTGGTCGCATTATATCATGTTTTCTCTTTAGTGGCATATTTCAACCTGAAATTCAAATCCCATCATTTGAATTAAAATTTCCCATTTTCATCATTACCTTATTCTCGTTTCGGTTTCATGGTTCTTGATTGAAATTAATATCCTCAATAACTATTAGAAAATTATTTCTTATATCTAGTTACATATCCCTTAAATCATCATCTGACCTAACACTTTGAAATTAATTTATATCATATTTCAAGTAATTGGCCTTAGCTTCTTACGATTAAACTTGATTTCAGTTCTAAGAGGACCATACAATAGATAACCCATTTTCCAAACCTTACCTACTCTTCTGTAGAAATCTTTCTTTAATAATAATATGTCTAGATCATTCATTATAGTGTCAAATGTGGACAAATTGTCAATCTCAATACTAGTCCAATTGCTCGGTAGCTTCTCTTGGTGAAGAGCTATAAGATTTCTTCTTCTTACTTCAAAGTAGCTCCATGAGTGTATAGTATGTTAAGCCCCCATGTAACCTCAATCACATCAAAATTATCAACAATCTCCTTTTGGTGAATAATGGAATTCATCAAATCCTTTTGTTTTCCAAATTTTCTATTTGTTATTCTTATTTTTAGGTCAAATCTTGCTAGATAAGCATGTGGTTACAAATTTAATGAGTTGGTTATGATCGAAATAGCCACATATGTCATCAATAAATAACTTAGCTTATTATTGACATACTCTTTAACTTCTTATGAATCAATGCCTTATAAGTGCTTTGTAGCAACATCATTATTCATCAATGCAGAGAAGGAGGCATAGTAGGAAACCAAAGAGGACAAGGATGGTAGCATCCCTGCATATAGTGGGATAATGGCTATCATGATTGGTAGGTAGTTCTTAGAGTCTTGAAAATAAGAATAAACAATAATTACTCTTTTGGTCTCCTTTGTTCGGAGAACCAAATATCAAATTTTCCTATGGTATAACTACTGCTAAAACCTCCTTGTCATATGAGACTTATTTATATGAAGACATTTTTAGGAGGCAGATGAACTATAACAAGAAATTGATATATCAAGACCAAAACTTTTTTATTTCTCCAATCATTCCCACCTCCTTTACCGACTGGAATCTTCTACTGTTGCTATATTCTGTCAAAAAATTTATCGAAATAATTTCCCTCCATTTTTACCAACGGATACTTTTACCGTCGCAAATTGTAACCTTTCCTGACAACATTACCTACGAAAAATTATTTTTTGTCGATAATTTGTTACAGTTTCTCTTCCATTGGTAATTACTAATTTTCTTGTAGTATGTCCTTCCTCTATTTTTGAATGCACTATTTTGTCTAGTAATGTTTTGATGACACAAAAAGTGAATTTAATAATAAATATAATTTTATTAAATCAATTTAAAACGGAAATTACGAAGTTCATGAAGGAAGAATAAACCCCAAGTTCATAGGGTTACTAGTTATGTGAAGAAGTAAAAAGTGGTGGTCGTAGATCGATTGTTTTGTTTAATGCAAATTTCCATATTTCAAGCCAATCATATTTCAAGCAACACCCTTTAACCCTAGACTTTATCAGGGGGAAATAAAGAACTGAAATTATGAAATTCATACTAAAAAAGAACTGAAAATAAAGAACTGAAATCATTTTATCAAAGAACAGATATTTCATCAAACTCCTTACATGCATCAGAAATTCATCCCATCATCATAACCAAAATCACATCTTGTCCCTTCTATCACTAACATTTATACCTTAAAATTATTTTCCAATCACAGAATACACAAATAAATGAAAGTAATCAAATATTCAAATTAACTTTCATCTAATATACGAAAAAATACACGATAGTGGCCACAAAAATACCTCCACCGAAGGACACGATGATAGTGGCCAGAAAAGATAAACAACGACGAGCAGAAGAGGAGGTCACGACAGAAAAACTGGAGAGAAGAAAATCGTATGAGAGGAGAGACGAAGGAGAAGACGCAGGTTGGGGGGGGGGGGAGAAGGACCTTTCGGGTGAGTTTAATGAAAAAGATAACACCAAATGACGTCATTTTTATTTACTTTAAAACACTAAAGTCAAAGAAGACGACGACATTTATATTGAAAATTTACAGATGAAACTTACCAACAGACAAATTTTCATTGGTAAACTCAAAACTTTTTTATTCTCCCAATAATTCCCTCCATATTTACCAATGGACATTTTACACCGTCGCTAAAATCCATCCCAAATTTTACAGGGGTAATTTTCCTCCATATTTACTAACGGATATTACTACCATCGCTAAACAAAATGTTTCTCGTCAATGTTACTGACGGAAATTGATTTTTCGTCAATAATTTGCAATAGTTTTATTTCCATCGGTAATTTTTCATCGCTAATTCCTATTTTTCTTGTAGTGGTTGTACCCCAAATAAGCGTCTATGAAACTAAGACATCAATGACCAAAAATGATATCTACAAATTAATTAATTTTAGGGGAAGTGTAGCTATCTTTAAGACATACCTTTATTTGGGTTTGTGAAGTTAATGTATATTCTTCATTTCCCTATTAGCTTCCTCACTAAAGCTACATCTATTAGCCACTCTAGGCATTATTCTTCCTTGATGAAGTGAGTTTGTTGTAGCTTTTACACCTCTTCACCTATAGCTTGTTGCCTCTTAATGAGGTGAGTTTGTTGGAGTGAATAGTATTGATACCAACTCCTAGTTTATTTTATTTCATCCAATTAATTTCAATTTAGATATATTTAGATGTGATAGCATACAATCTATTTCAATTGTATCCTTCATTTTTAGCATATTTATTTTGCATTGTACTTTTTATGTACAATTTGCTTCAATTTACATATTTTTAGTTTTAATTTTTATTTATTATTCTCAACTTTATTCCTTTGTCTTAACTAATCTTAGTTAAATTGTAATTTTAGATATTTATCAATAAAAAGATTTAATTAGTGATTAATTTCTCTTAATTGTAGGTTGTACTTATTTTATTTTATTATAATTAAGATTTATTAGGACATTTTATTTAATTTTGAAGAAACTGGGCACAGATAAAAAAAATAGAGAGATAAAAAAGGGTTAAAGGCTAAAAATCAACTAAAATTCATTGAGGAACCTAATTATAACTAGAAAAGGGCTTGTTAATAATGGAAGAGAAAAAGGTTGATTGAAAAATAAAAAGAGCTAAAACACACTCTATTAAAAGATAAAATGACATAAAAGTGGCTCCTAAAAAGTGAAAGAGTCAAAGTCATGCATTCCAATTTTCAAGATTATAGAGATAGAGTTACCATTGAGAGTTGCCTAACCTCTGCCCTTGGGTGAAAGCTAAAGGCATTAAAAAGTCAAATGGGAGCCAACAAGACGATAAATGACAAGCAACTTATGTCTAGGTCTCTTCTAGATTTTTTTAGTATTATGTCCTAGGTTTTATTTACAGTTGGAATCATCGAATTTGGAGTTCTGTAGACTAAATTATGGCTAAAGCACTTGGAATGTTCAAGGAAACCGAGAATCCTAATACATAATTTCACTAAACATAGGTAGGAAAACTTACCACTTCCTTCAAATCATACTCAAACATTCACGCCATTCATGTTTCTAGCTTAAGCATTCACGTGACCAGCTAAAGAGGAAGGACAAGAGTGGTTTAACATACCTAAAATCAGATGGTAGGTGTTGCCCACGGTTTCTAGCTTAAACACCATGCTGAATTTATTTCCTAAAGGCAACAACTTAGAAGACCTATGCGTGAAGGGTGCAACTGCAAATTTTTCATCATCAATTTTAGTCCAAAGGAGAGTTAACATTTCGGTGTAATGAAAGTGGAACAGCTCCCATCATCTTTGTTTTGCTTGCTACACGTTGAAGAGGCTTGTCAACACGTGACGTTGTTTACTTCCAACATCTATCCACTTTTTTTAATTCCCACCATCTTTGTTTAGTTAAGCCACTAACTTGTTGTATCATCCACGACAATTCTTGTCCCCTAAATATAACAAATTGTTTTGATTTTTTCACCCCAAAAAGACATGCGTCTATACCATATATTGGTCTCACATGTAATAAATTTTATGTTCCTCACATCTACTCCTTTATAAACATGACAACATATGGTTTTCATGCATTCTTGTTCCAAAATAATAACTTCTTTATGTACACGACAACTACCACTTAAGGCTTATTCATATGTACATGTATTATTTCTTGTCCAAAATAATTAAGTGGCGTAAGAAAAATTTGTCCAATTTTGATAGAAATTTCATGTCCACTTAATAACATGTTACACCTAAATATATCAACATATAAATTAGATCGATTTACTTTAAGTATCTGTAACTATGACCGATTCTTATGTCCTTGTGTTTCAACCCAAGAATGCTTCAAGTTTACTCCACAATAATTTAAAACAGGGTCAATCTTGATCTATCATAAATCCGTCCGATTGAATTTATTTTTGGCCCATTTCTAAACCAGTCAACTCCAATATTTTTCGACTATCATTTGACTTTAATACTTGTCATTTAGAGTTGGGTTCCTAATTCACTTTTTGTGAAAATAAAATTTACATTAGCCTGAAAACATTATTCACACAAAATGAAATTTTATAGACCTGTGAAATGAAAAGTTTGGGGTTTTACAAAAATACCTAAAGTCTCTCTTTCCAATTCCTATAGACTATTTTCCACTATATATTTATCTACCAATGAGATAATGTAGCGCCCCTTACCATAGAGTACCCACCGGAATGCCCGTAGTTCATTCCGGTACATATCCTAGGATAAGAGAACACTACAGACAAACACCACTATACTCCACATGGCATCACAATAATAAAACATTAATAAGAAATTGACAACTTTTTAAAACCAAACTGTGTT
>JANKYE010000223.1:17291903-17303887 GCA_032467995.1 Erythroxylum dillonii | reverse complement strand
TTCCATATTGCAAATTCGGGTGATCACGCCACCCCGGATTGTAGGTGTTGGAAAATGGGTTGTACTTCTTTTGACTCGGCCCAGCAAATTCTCCCACGGCATTCACCTACTTTGCATTTTCTTCCTGCAAAATCAGATATAAATCAGTATAATGTCCTAACATTGAATATATACCATATACCTTTGCTTCTTCTTTCTTCATGACCGCAAATTGTCGCACCAAAGAAGTGAGGTCATCTAATCTCTTCTCCAACAAGGTTATGCTAACTTCATTCACGCCCTTTGATCCATACCCATAACGTATCCCGAATTGTTGAGTGTTGGAGGCCATGTTAGTGATCAATTACCTTGCGGTCGTCGGCGTTTTATCAACTAAAGCATTACCGCTTGCAACATCTATCATACTCCTATCTGAAAGCAAGAGCCCTTTGTAAAAATATTGAATCAGTAGCTTTTCAGTTATTTGGTGGTGTGGACAGCTAGCACATAGTTTCTTGAACCTTTCCCAATACTCATAGAGTGTTTATCCCGTGCATTGACGAATTCTGCAAATCTTTTTCCGAATATTAGCTACTTTCGATGTTAGAAAATACTTTTGAAGAAAAGCCTCTTCATTTCAGCCCACATTTGCATGTTTTCTCCAGCTGAATAGTACAGCCAATCTTGCGCATCATCTTTAAGGGAGAATGGAAGGGCTCTAAGCTTAATCTGCTCTTCTGTCACATTCTTCGGCTTCATTCCCGTACAAAACCATGTTGAATTCCTTTAAGTGCTTGTACAGGTCTTCTCCTAGTAAACCCTTGAAAATAGGTGACAAATGAATAAGCCCAGATTTTAATTCAAATGTATTGTTATCACCTAAATTTGGGAAGTTGATGCAATGAGGTTGTTACGCGTTCGTGGGTGCGGCTAGTTCGCAAAGAGTGAGGTTTGCAGCTATTCTATCCATTCTCTACGTCTTTTTTTGAAGTTTGGTTTGTTTTCGCAGTCTTTTTGCAGTCTTCTCAATCTCAGGGTTGTACTGCAAATTATTTGATTGGTTTGAATGCGTAACGTACATAAACCGTCAAAAATTTCCTAGTAATGGCGCCAAAATTTGGTACTGCTATAGCCTGTAACCAAATTCAAAAGAAATCACTTCTGTTAATACACTTTAATGTAATAACGGTAAGCAGATATGGTTCCCACGAGGAATCCTAATGGTAACGAAATTACGAATTCAAATGGAACAAAGTAACGAAATTTGGGGGCAAGGGGCGTTAATTCACACAATATAAGAAAAATAGCAAATCAAAAGCAATAATTGAATCTAAAAAATTAATGTAAAAATACCTTGGTTTTTGGGTCACTGATGTTATCACGCTATTATGGATCCTCGATATAAAATTGCAATCATTAACAAACATTCATTGGGGATATTTTCTCTTAAGTGTAATGACTAGAAACATATATCCTAACATTCTTATTAAACAACAACTTAGATACGATCATAGGTTTAATTGAATAATAGCTTTACGAATCAAGAACCAATGAGCAAGTGAAATACATGTATGACATGTAATCAATCAAGCCAATATCTCATTAGAATTTTCTGAGTCTAACGTAGAGAAGGTAAACCTAACAGCTACTTGTGATTAGCGAAACTGAACGTTATATTCTGCTAATCTAGCGATTGAACAAATTAATCCCTAGTTGCGCACCTAGAAATCAACGAATTCAATTAGAAAGAGTATATCAGAAGATATTCAATGTTTTTTAACAACATAAAATTTATTCAAAACATCTCACACATAATAGCGGATAACACGGATCCCCTCAACTAAGACAATAAGTGTAGCTACTCATAATAGAATCGAAAGCAAAAGAAAAAACAAAGTATAAAGTCTCCATCCCTGGTTCTTTACTGAAAATACGAAAATACTAATGGAGAAAGTGCAAAAAACGTAAAAGACTGGAAAGAAAACAGCAGAACAAAAATCTATCTAAAACTAGCTTTTGTGAATAATGATCCTCTCTTCTTTTATGCTTATTTTTTCGATTTCCCTCCTATCTTTCCTTGATTCTCGTCAGATAATGTATCCCCCAATTTTAGGTGGTCAATCCCCTTGAAAGTGGCAATATAATCATTAAAGATTGTGAGAATCTCGAATTTGACTTTTGAAAATTGATCTGCAGATTTATTTTATCCTAAGGCGTGCCCACGCTTAGTCATTAAATTGCTGTCAAACTTGGAATTTCAGATTTTCTTCATTCTTTTGCATCTTTTTGATTCAATTTCGTCTCTGAGGTGTTGAAAATCATCTGTAAACAATTATAAGGTAATTCCATTAATTTCAGATAATAATTTCAAAACATTAAAGATAATTAAGTATAAAATAAGTGCAAATTGATGATTTAACAAGAAGTTGAACCAAACCGACCCTTAACTTTTCTTACCTACAACTCTAAGCTTAATTTAATTGTAATGTTTTATTTTATTTAAATCTGTTGATTAGTTATTCATACTTAAATTAATCAATATGTTCGTAATATTTTTTTATTAAATTTTATATAAATTAATGTATAATAATTCATCATAATTGTTGTATATTTTTAGCTATCTAATGAATTAATTTTTGTATTTACATTTAAAATTAATTATTATTACCTTATACTATTTTGACTCTGAACAATTTCAGATTCTTTTTTAAATCATTATTTTAGATCCTCAAAAAATTGTGTTATATTTTTAAATTTTAATTTTAATATTCTTGAATCATTATTTCAGATCCTTAAAAAAATTGTGTTATCTTGTTTTTTAATTCAATTTTAATATTTCAATCTTAATCAATCAATCACTCGTATAACCGTTTGTTTATGATTGAAATAAGTTACTTCTAATTATTTTCTTTTACAGAAACAATCCATTAAACTCTTTATCTTTTGTCTATTTAAATTTTCTTCTCTAACTTAACAATTTAACCTAACGAGTCAAACAATATCTTCAAGCAAACTTAACTTCTCTTATTTTCTCCTTTCAGTTTTCTTCTTCTTCAACCTAAACACATCAGATTCTTTATTCCAAAAAAAAGAGCTAAAGTAAGATTTCCTATTTCAACAAACAAAGAAGAGGCCGTTGATATTAGTAAGTTATTCTTTTGTTCGTTACTTTTTTTCATTTTAAAATATTTATAATTTTGCATTTTAGCCGATTTCATTTGTTATCACCTAATTTCCTGTTTGCACCATTTAACGTATGATTTTCATCTTCGTATAGTTAGATAACAAATATTAGATTATCGTGATTATATTGTATTATAGAACTATGTTATGTTGAAAATGTAAAGTACAAATGGATAAAATATAGACAATAAATATAGATATAAAAATCTTAACCAAAAACTATCATATTTAAGCATCATTCAATAATTATTTTTCTAGTAAATCCAATAATCTAGTTGTTTTTTAATTTTATAAATATCATTTCATATTTGCAAGTAGATTATTAATTTTTCCTGATGTTATTTTTCTTACTACATTTAACGTTCGTCTTTTTAGGTTTTTTGCTTATTGCCTGGTTCATTCATGCATTACTTAGGTATGTTTAGTTATCTTACAAAAAATATTGTATAATATTCTGCTATACTTATTCATGACATATTCCTTTTCGTTGATATGATAATTAGTTTCTTGTTTATATTTCTGTATTTCATGACTCACATACACAATTTTACTTTATTAGTATACTCAGTTACATTATATTGTCATGAATTAACTTTTTTATATACCTCTTAATCCTTTATTTATCTTTTGCTAGATTCAACCCATATTATTTTGCAAACTTTTCAAATCTTTTACTAATTTGTTGAATGCTTAGATAATCACGTTTGTTAAATATATAGTTTGTTAGATTTTTGTTAGATGTATTGTTAACCTTATTTGTCAAGTCTGTGCTTATTAAATGTTTTCTTCTATTTATTCACATATACAAATGTTAGTACTTCCTTATAAATTCTTTATTAAATCTATGCTTTGTTGTATATATTTACTCATTCGTTAAATTCTTAGATAATCATGTTTGTTAAATATATAGTTTGTTATATTTTTGTTAAATCTATTATTAACCTTATTTGTCAAGTATGTGCTTATCAAATGTTTTCTTTTATTTATTCATATACACAGATGTTAGTACTTCATTATAAACTCTTTATTAAATCTATGCTTTGCTGCATGTATTTATCTTACAAGTTTTTATTATACCCAACATTCATAAATGTAATGTATACTTTTTTTATACATATCTCCTTTAATATTATTTATAATATATATTAAATTATGTTTAATATATATATAGTTATGCATATATTTCATAAATATTATTACCACAAATATTTTGATCCTTTTGACTAACGTTATCAATTAATACATCAAAAGCGTCAATGTTATCTGTATCGTTCAGGCATTCAAATATATCTAGAAATGCTAAAAGGCGTAAAAAATATGGTGAAATGGCAAATGATAAAAACAATAATTGTTACGACAACATAGAGAAACTAGAGCTGCGAAAAAAAGAAGCGCTACTTTACCTACACTTCACCAAACAATTACTAATCAACATAATGATTCTTTCATTAATAGTGAACCTTCTAATAGTCAACTTCTCATTCGTCAACCCTGTAATCAACAAATATATTATCAATCTTTCGATTTGTGTGTAGATCATATCAATTAAGGTATGTTTTTTTTACCCATATTTTAACTATTTTTAATATGACTACTCCACAAAGTGATCATTTTCTTTTTATATGTTTCAGGGGATAAATCATCGTACCTCTTCTTTGAAGTTAGCAATTTTACAGAATTTACCTGTTGAGCCTCAACAACTCCGTTTTGTTCCAAACTGTCAACATTGTTATGCGAAATGATTTTATCTTGAACCTCCATCATTTTGTTGTTCGGTGGGACAAATTTCAACTGTTGCTCCTTAAATGTCTCATAGTTTAAAATCTTTATTTTTAAACAATGACGAAGAATTGGAACATTTCAGGAAGAAAGTTCGTACATACAATAACAATGTGGCTTTTACTTCTTATAAAGCTAGATATGATCACGAGTTGACAAAAAAAACAAGAAGGGGGTTTATACATTTCGTGTTCAAGGACAAGTTTATCATTTCCTGGATAGTTTGGTGTTGAAAAACAATAAGGTATTTGGAATCCAACTCTATTTCTTTGATACTAATGAAGAACTAAGAAGAAGGATTGATAGATGTGATAAGCTTCGTGAAAGTACATTGAGACTGATTATGGCAATTCTTCAAGATAACCCTTATGTCAAGTTCTTTCGAAGTCTTAGAGATATTCCATCACTTGATAATCACGAAATAGTTCTCAAGTGTTATCTTGACCTTGATCAACATGTTTATAATCTTCCTACTGCATCGCAAGTAGCTGCTATATGGAATGAAATTGATGATGAACAAAATGATAAATCTCCTCACATCCAAGTCTACACTCACTCAGGTACAAGTTATAGAATTCAATCTTACTATGCATGTTATGACCCACTTCAATATCCACTTTTGTTTCCCCGCGGGGAGTCTGGCTGGCATCATGGCATTAAGTGGTTGATTCCACAAAGAAACAGGACCAATGTTTTAGATGAAGGAACCAATGTTTCTCTCCACTCTTTTACTGATCCATCTGAATTATTCACTCTTGAAAACATAAGTAAGTTTGTCTTTTTATTTTATCATTTTCCAGATATTTTTTAATTGCACGGTTTTATTTATCTATCTTATTTTTATTGTTACTAGCTTCTAAAGAAGGACACTATGAAAATGGTTTGGTTTATGCTAGATAATATTATTTCTATCGACTTTAAATGAGAGATCATAACAAATCCATGCTCCTCTATAGCTTAAGACTACTTTAGCAATTCGTTATTGGTACTTAAATAAAGATTGAAACATCTCGACTTAATTTTCATTAAAAAACAAAATGAGATACGGGCAACAATTTTGCAAGGTGTTTTAGATAGTATTAACATTGTTCAAACTAAAGGTTTTAGAATTGGCCGTCAAATTATCCTCCCATCTTTGTTTATTGGTGGTCCAAGGGACATAAAGCGACGTTATCTTGATGCAATGGCTCTAGTACAAAAATATTGTAAACCAGATATTTTCCTCACTATAACTTACAACCCTACATGGAAAGAAATGCAAGAGAATCTTAAATTTCATAAGAAGGCGTAAGACAGGCCATATTTATTGACTAGAGTATTTTGAGCTAAATTTGAATTTCTAAATAATGAGTTAATCAAAAAACAAATCTTTGGAGATGTGGCCGTATTTGTTTACATTATTGAATTTCAGAAATGTGGATTCCCTCATGCTCATTTACTGCTGATACTTAAGCCACATTTGAAGTTGTTGAATCCAGATTCTTATGACCAGATCATATTTGCTGAAATACATAATCTTGATCAAAATTCCAGGTTATATTCTCTTGTCATTAAGCATATGATTCACGGTCCTTGGGGTTTTATGAACAAAGATTCTCATTGCATGAGAAATGGTGTATGTAAAAGCCATTATCCCAAGAATTTTACTCCTTTTACTACTCATGGTGAAGGCAGTTATCCGTACTATAGATGACAAGAAGATGGAAGGAAAGCAAAAATTTGCAGACATGAGGTTGATAATAGGTGGATGGTACCTCATAATCCATACCTTTTGATGCTGCTTCATTGTCACATTAATGGTGTAATATGTTCAATAGTGAAGCTTGTTAAGTACTTATACAAGTATATCTTTAAGGGCCATGACCTTGAAAACTTTAGCATTACCGATCAAGAAAATGCTAAAATTGATGAAATCAGTAATTTCTAAGAAGGTCGTTGGATTTCACCTCTAGAAGCTTTATGACACATATATGAATTTCGTCTAGCAGAGATTAATCCATCAGTTTATATACTACAAGTTCACCTCCTAAATCAACAGTTGGTTTCCTTTGACAAAAATTTTGATTTGTTTTATTTGTTGAGAAATGTCAACTTCTCGAAAACAATGCTGACCAAATTTTTCAAGATGAATTCGACAAATAAAAAGATTGTAGAGATGAAATGTTTGTATAAAGATTTCCCAGAACATTTTGTTTGGAATCGAAGAACAAAAAAATGGTCGGAAAAAAGTCAAAGAAAAATAATAGGAAGATTGGTTACTGTTGACCCTTGAGAAGGAGAAAGGTATTACTTGAGATTATTACTCACGCATATTAAAGGACCAACATCATTTGATGACTTGTTAACTATTAATGATCAGAAGATTAGTTGTTTCAGGGAGGCTGCACTACAATTGGGATTACTAGCATCTGAGTCTTACATAAAACAACACTTGAGGAAGTAGTCATCTTTCAAATGCCATCATCTCTCAGACTTTTATTTGCTACACTCTTATTCTATTATTCATGGACAAATCCTAAGCAGCTCTGGGAAACTTTCAAGGATGACCTTTGTTCTGACTACCAGTAAACTTCTTGTTCCTATAATATGTACACATCTAATGACGTTACAAAAATGTCCTTTGAAGATATTAATAAATCTCTATAGAAAATGGGGAAAAGCTTGGCCGATTATCATTTTATTGATCATCACTTTCATGTTAATTATTATCAACAACAAACTAAGGAAGTACAAAGTGAGATGAATATATAGTTTGATCCAAAAGACCTATTGTTACAATCAAGGTTAAACAACGAGCAAAAGAACATATTTGATTTAATAATGAATTCAATTTTGACTTCAACTGGTGCAAGTTTTTTTATTGACAGCCCTGGTGGAACTGAAAAAACTTTCTTATATTTAGCTCTCCTTGCAAATTTACGATCACAGGGGCATATTACAATTGCTATCACCACTTTGGGCGTTGTAGCATCAATCCTTCCAGGTGCCAAGACAACTCACTCAAGACTTAAAATCCCACTTGATTTGTCAAAGCAAAAAGTTTGTCAATTAAGCAAGCAAAGCAGTATTGCAAAATTGATATTTGAATCTAGTCTTATCTTATGGGATGAGGCTTCCATGGCAAAACGAGAAGCCATTGAAGCATTTCACAATTTACTTCAAGATATAATGGACTCTGATAAGCCTTTTGAAGGAAAAATTGTCGTATTTGGTGGAGACTTTTGCCAAACTTTGCCAGTTACTAACCAAGTGACAAAAAAGCAGCAACTCATTGATTAAAGTCTTCTAAATTCACATCTTTGGCCACACATGCGTAAATTCTCTTTGATGATAAATATGAGAGTTGTGTCAAATCCAACTTTTTGTGATTTTTATTGCGAGTTGGAGAAGGCACTGAGCTAATGGATGAGTAAGATCAAATATGCTTACCAAAAGAATTAATTATTCCTTATGACAAGGATGAGTCTCTTAACAGGTTAATAATTTTTTCATTATATATTTTACTATCCTTTTTTACAATTGCTATTACATTTTTCTTATATATCGTTATCCTCACCAGGTTACTAGAGAACGTCTTCCTTGACCTAAGCTTATATTCATCTGATTCGTATCAGATGATAAACAGATGCGTGCTATGTCCAACAAATGATTGTGTTGATGAAACTAATGACATGATGATTCAAAAATTGTCAGAAAACATGCATTCATATATAAGTTTTGACAAGATGATTGACCGAAGACATCAAGCTGATTATGAAGATTTTCTCAGTTCTTTAAATCCTAAAGGCCTACCTCCACATAAAATCTTGCTCAAAGAAGGCTCCCAATTATGTTACTTAGAAATTTGAATCCAATTGAGGGACTATGCAATAGAACAAGGTTGATATGTAGACAATTAAAAGATCATACAATTTCTGCAGAGATTGTGTTTGGACCTCACAAAGGAAATTTGATTTTTGTACCTAAAATTCCTTTACAATCTTTAAAAAAATGGAATTCCTTTCGTCAGAACACAATTCCCAATTCGTTTGTGTTTTGCAATGACCATAAACAAATCTCAAAGTCAAACACTTGATCATGTTGGAATTTATCTCCGTCAACCTGTATTCTTGCATAGACAACTATATGTAGCTCTATCAAGGTCTCTACCTGGACTATTTCCTTCTTGGAGGTTTCGACCCTTCGCATTCTCTCACCCATCCTCTCCGCATCTGCTGATTCGCCGTCGCCTTTCCGAATTGGGGAAAGTTTTTGACGCATCGTGCAAGGTGGCGATCGTTTTTTGCCCTAGCTGAGGAAAGACCCTTATTGACGCACGTGTATTCCATTGATTTTTTATTCTAAATTGTGTCACCCAAACGACGTTGCTTAGGCTTAGGGCTTTGGTTTTCTTTTCTGGCCTCCGTGCTCATTTGTTAGGCTCTTCCTTGTTGGACCTTTTTGTTATTTTGTTTTCTTTCTATTCTTCAATGAAATTTTTTTAATTTTTCAAACAAAAAAAATCTCAAACTCCTGAATCAGTTCAAGTTCTTATTATTCCAACAACTTTTGAGTCTTCAAACTTTGATCAAAAAACAAGAAATATTGTTTTTCGTAAAATTTTTTAATTAGTCAAATTATAAAAGATAAAAGTTCTTAAGAGGTATGTTAGCTATTTCTTTTATCACTTCATATAATTTCATTTCATGTAAAAAAATTCTTTCTCTTGACTTATTCATTAAACATATTCTTTCAGCATGGAAAATAGTTTATTGATTAGGGATATTTTACCTGGAGCTCAATGGTGGTCTTGTGAAATAATTGGCTAAGAAAAACAACATAGTCACTTCGCCTGCTACACCACCAAAAAGACAAAAGTTTGTCTTCTTTGATTCTGAGGTATAACAATTACAGTTTCTTCCATTAACATTTTTTAAACTTAATTAATTTCCTTATTATTAACAGGGATCACAAGTTGAGGGTATCATATTCAACAATGATGTCCAACAGATGAGCAACATCTTGTAGCCATGTAAGAAATATATTATTTCTAATACGATTGTGAAATCAATTCCGCCTCAATACCAAACCGAAAATTTGAAAATCTAGTGGATTATTACGAGTCACACGGTCATCGAACCTATGCCAAAAGTTGAAACGATCATCCCCACAAATTTAACTTTATGCCTTTCAGCAATCTCATGGATTGTGTAAATGACAAGCATAAACAGTCGGCTAGATCCTTAATATATTTCTTCATACAATATTCACAAAATTTTCATTGTATCTAATTATATTTATCTTTAACACATGATAGATATTTTATCGGTTGTTATTAAAGTCTTTGATAGAAAAGAAATCGTAAGAGATGGAAGAACTTTAACTGTGCAAAAATTTCTTATCACCAACAAAGAGTAATTTTAATTCTCTATTATTCCTTATATTTTGTATGAACTTGAGATTAAATTTTGTTATCATTTCCTTGTTTTTTGAAGACACCAAATGATTGTGCTATCAATGTGGAATTCTTTTCTTAATAACGATGGCCGACATATTGTTGAATCCCTACACTCTTATCCAATTATTGTATGTAGAAGACTGAAAGTCAACTTCTATAATGGTATTTTTTTTCTTCCTCATAATATTACTTGTTATTATTTATCTTTTATTTTATCTTAAAGTTACTATTAAAAACTTTAGGTATTGCATTATCGACATGGTTAGATTCAGCAATTCTCGTTGATCCACCAATACACAAAGTTGCCGATCTAAAAAATTGGTAATGTGTTATCTTAGCCAAAACATATCTTTTGCTTCCACTGTCAATAGCATTATGTCAAAATCTTTTAAAATTTTGATGCTTTCATATTTATAATTATTATATTACAAATTATATAGAAATTATATAGAAATTTTTATGTTTTCATGTTTATAATTATTATGTTACAGGGCACGATGAAATAATAAGGAAATCAAAAACCTTATTAGCGAACGATCTTACCTTAGATGTAATCCTAATAAATCTTCCGGATCTCATTAGAAAATCACCAAAATCATGTTCTTAAATTCTGATAGCAAGGTAACTACATCTATATATTTTTATACAATATTTGGTTTGAAATTTTTTAATCGAAATCTTGTTATGGGTTATTTCCAGATATCATATATTAAAGTTAAAATTTCCTTTCAACATATCTTGCAAAAATACTGGTATATGGCATGTAAGAAATGTTTTCGCTCTACGGCTGCTACGTATGGAGTTCCGTTCACTTATAACTCTTGCAGGGAAAAACCTACCACTAAACCGAGGTTTCCATCATCTCTTTTCAATCTTCAATTTCTGCTTTTTCCTCCCAATCTGGATTTTGATTTTTTAACGTGACATTTTTACTTGCATGTCACGGGTGTGACTTTTTAACTCTCACTCGTCACCTCTTTACTAGCATATATTCTGTTGTACATATAATATTTTTGCTTTTTATTCTAACTTTTTATATAGGTGCTTATTTGACTTAGATTTGACCAACGAAATAGGTAGTATCACGGCTTCCATTTTTGGCGACCTTGCTGAAAAACTTTTGAATTTCATCACCATTGAAGTTATGCAATATTACAATGAGGTTATATTTTTCCATCCACTTTTCTTTTACGTTTCCAATGTAATATGCCACCAATTATCTTTAAATAGTTATTTCATTGATAGTTGACATTTTTACATTTGTATAATAAGAACATGGAACTCCCTTCAGAGAAGGTGCACACAGAATTGCAAAGCGAGACATTTCTTCTGCATGTCAAACCAGAAAACATTCAGTCATCGGATGCAATCCAACGATTTACAGTTGTTTACTACCGCAAAATTGATGATCACGAACTACAAAAGTCTTCGCTTTCACCCGCAAAAGATGACCAACTTTTAGCTGATGATCAACATGACGATGCTGAAATTACACCTCTACTTATTTCAGGTATTTTTCATTTGTCCTTTTTTATTTCATCTTTAGTGTGATCATCTGTTATTTATGTATCTAGCATTTTGTTTAAAATAATCTAACCTTATATCA
>JANKYE010000223.1:17259151-17269186 GCA_032467995.1 Erythroxylum dillonii | reverse complement strand
GAATTATTTGTAATTCTAATTAAAGTTTAATTGAAATTAATATTTAATTTCAATTAAATTACCAAAACGTCCAAAAGCTTATTATAAATAGGTTTGAGCTCTATGAAGCTAGCACTTCATGCTTAACCCTCTCTGTAAAAGTTACAGAGTTCTCTCAACTCATTCTGTGGATACCGTTAGAGATCGAACACTTGTGCGACTACGGTGGTTAAGACGGATCAGTTTCGGAAACGGTTCGAGGGATGCATCAAGATAAAGATCAAGCTTCGAAATAAGGTATGAATTAAATTTCGCTTTATTTTGATTCGTGTTAATCATTTTATAGAATTAAATAGATCTTGGTTTTCGGGAAATTAAAAATCACGGAAGAGTTTTTTATTATTCCGCTGCGATTGGATCAGATCCGGTCCAGATTTCTCAACATCTATAAATCCTTCCATTTGGATTCATTTTGGATTTTAATTTCACAACCTTAACTCCAAGTCTATTTTTCTCTTTTATGGTTTCCCAAAAGAATAAGACTAACTTTTCCTTAACAAGGAAATATCAAAACTCATTTCTACGAGCATATCAAAGATTGATGTCTCTCTAGTTGCTGAAGTAATTAGAATAGGAAAAGGCGAAGAAGTGGAAATGGAGGCAAGATAAGCACTACTGCTACAAGCTAACGTAACTACTAAGTATTTGTAACACTAATGCAAATGCAGATGTTTCCCGATTGTGACCTTACTTAACAACTTATTGGAACTTTTTATGCTCTATCTCACTCTAATGTCATCTTTGGTCTTTGATTCTTCTTTAGCAAAAGATAGTTATATCTATGGTCTTTAATTATTTAACTAAAAATAAAATCACTTCTTTAAGTTATTATACAATACCAATATCCATTGACATAGAATATGGATTAATTATATGGTGCTTCATGTTAAAAATGTTAATGATAGAGTTAACAAAGTGTTATATTTGTAAAAAATTAAAACTTTTTGAGCATTTGATTATCATGGCTTACAAGTTTGTTAGTATTGCAAAATTGAATAAGGTTTCATATTTAAAATATAATTTACTTGATTTTATATACGGCATGTCGTGTGTACTAAGTTAATTGAGTTCCTTAATAGGGACTAATGTTAGTTTATATTTAATACAAAAATAAAAGCTGTGTATTAATGTTTACAAAATAAAGTATGGACTAGTGTTGATAATATCATTGAAGTTGTAAATTACAAACATATTTTCCTTAAAAGAAATAATTCCTATCTTTTTAGAAAAATTCACCGTATTTGCCATATGCTGGATTCTAACTTGTCTTCACTTGCATTCGATTCAAATATTGGAATCGTGCCTTTTCATGTCCACTAATAATTTCCAAATTTAGTTCAAAAGCAATAAATGACCTTATTTTGTTCTCTTCCAAATTACTTATTCATAAAGCCTTTCGGTTGTGCTGTCTTTTTATACAAGTGCTTACCTTGGCGCTTCTCCGTTTCATCATGCGTAACTTGTTTGGAGGTAAAAAGTACTAATCTAGGAAGACATGTTAAGTTGAATGAAAATCTAGACAACAATTTATTTTGTTTCAAATTGGAAGGGTATAATGACTTTGATTTAGTTTACGGTCTAGGTATTGATCCCATTACTATCTTTTTGCTCATGTTCTCTTTGATCTAGTGCAAATCAAATATAACTACCTATAGGTTTCAATCAACTCTATGCAAACTTTGAAATAACAACATATCCTACCCATCATCGAAATAAGTTTTAAATCATATAATATCCATCAATATTCTATCTTCCTCCACAAGGATAAACTTACCATTGATCTTATCAAATATCATAACCCTTCATCATCCATTACTACTTCGAAACCTGGTTTGTAAAATATATCATGCCTTATCTGCAGTTACAAAACGTTCAAAACCTGGCTTGTAAACGTTCAAAACCGCCCAAGCTGCTGTACGCATATTGCCTTGCAGATGATGTACTATTGTTGAAGAATTCAACAGCTCTCTTGAGCATTACAGAATGGTAGGTAAATTTGAAAATAATAGATTTCTCAATTACTATGCTCGTATTCTTGTCTAAAAGAATCTTTTGATTTGACGTGGAACATTGGTAATATAATATTGAATTTTATGGGATCTATTACCTAATGCAATGGATACACAGTTAAGGAGGGAAAGAAGAGCTCCGGTTACTTTTCACATACAAAGTAGTTTCTGTTTGCCCATGTCGCAGGTTTTTGAAATTGTACAGTTCTGCGATCTTCAATCCAACATTCCTCGTGGTATAGGGTCACTATTACTCACCGAATCAGTGAATGCAAAAAAAGGTTCCCACAATTCTTGACTGGGGATAGAAAGAAAAAATTCATGCAGATGTATACTATATCTTCTTGGCCTGCATGAGCATTGAATAAAGTATCAGTTAATCCTGCGCTGAAACAAGAAAATTGTGAAGATCCAAAGCAAAACACATCCAAACATTGAACTTGCAACGTACTGTATACATCTCATAATCATCTTCATTTAGAGACATGCAAAACAAATAGGAGATGGGTTTCTTGATTGGAATTTCTCAAACCTTTTGAAAGGAGTGTGGTCAATAGCAAAAATTGCCAGCCACACGATCTCAATTGCAAGTTAAGACATGCTGTCACTAGGATCTGTTTGATATAGTTAAGTATAAATCTCATAATCTACCATGTTTTGACTTCACAAATAAAGAAGAATGAAAGATAGAAAGCCTTATAAGTGAAGCAGTTAACTGAACTTCCTGAAAACTTATGGGAGGTGTTACTTAGAATTGTAGTTTGGGCCTCATGGCCATCCCAAAATACGAACAAATAGCTAAAAGTATCATAAATCATGATGTTACTAGCCACAAAATGATGAGTTTAACGTTATCTTTCCTGATATGAAAATTGAAGCAGACAGAGAGATAGACCTTTAAATATTTCTTGTGAAGTTTCATTGCGCCGGTGCATGCTTTTTTCGCATCCAAATTTCCAGTTATGTCATTTAGAATCTGAAAAGCATCATGAAGAAAGAAAAGGAAACAAGAATACCATGAATAGGTAAGCAAAGATCACAAAAATATTATAAAAACCTTGAGATAATATTCATCAACCTATTGCTTAAGAATTCTCACCTTCTCTCACTAGCTCTGCAAATTGTTACTGACTCACATGTAATATTTCAAATTTTTGTGACCACACTTTTCTTACCGCAATCCCACAATCGTAGGTTATGTTAGGTTACTAGATTCCATCAATAACAAATCTTGAAGAAATCATGATCTAAGCAATTGTAGGTTATGTTAGGTTACTAGATTCCATCAATAACAGATCTTGAAGAAATCATGATCTAATCATTAAACATGCAAAATCATAAAAACATGTTGGTGGGGGTACAAGTTTGGTTCAGTTTTGCTTGAAGATGCAAGAAATGAAGGATTGTGAGCATCAATATCCCCTATGGTTCCCTCCTAATTTATTTGCATTTTAACCATTGGTTGGCTAGGAGATTGGATCTTCCATGACAATTCTTTACCTCAAACGAAGACCAAATAAGCAAGTTGGGGTAACTTTCACTGTGCCATGCATGTCTTCTGTTTTTAAGATTTCCATTAGTACCTTTTACTATTTCATGAGTGTCCATTAACTACATACTCTTAAAGAGCACAAAGGATAATGAAAAAACCAACTCATCATACTTGCCTTAACAACATCATCCAGTCCCCGAGCTTCTGTCATCAGCTTTGAGCTCTTATCTTTCAAGACACTGGCAACAAGGAAAACAGAAATGGGGAGGGGTGCTTCTGAATTTGCCGCCCTACTTTTCTTATTTTCCCGTTCAAATTTCCCATACTGCCGAATAGACATCGCTCTTCCCTTGGATCCCTCAGCCTTTTCACTAACTGTTTCAGGCTCTTCGTACATCTCGAATAAGTTTGGATCATACTCCAGGGCCCACATCATCTGTTAGAAGTAAATAAAACATACATAACAGAAGCAACAGATTTTATGTTCATGCAAAAAGGAGAAGATTGACAGCTCAGAAGAGAGACAAGTTGATACTTGTGTAGCTGAACAATCAAAACACTAAATGGAAAACAAATGAAACATCATACAGAAAAAGAATAAAACACAAGGTTATTTATATCTATTAATCAAGAAAAAAAACTTTATTTGTATGTATTATTCATTCTCCACTAATTAATATTCAGTGTGCAATAACGGACCCCAGAAAGAACCTTATTATCATTCTCCATTACAAGATCAACCAAAAGATTACAAGGATTAAGAGAAGCCAGAACATACCTCCCAAAGATAGAGTGAGTCACAAAAAGAAAATTCTCGGCGGAATAGAACCATAAGCATGCGGAAAGCAAATAAGTAGTCACCTCCACCAAGTGCATCTGCAGTCAAAAGTTGTATTGGCATTTTCATTTTGAAGTATGAATTAGTAATGCAAGAGAAAATATAAACAGAGCACTATTTCATGAAGAATATTACCCCCAAAATGTTAATCAGAGAAGTTCAATTTTGGAATCATAAAGAGTCGTAGTTTAAAACTCTAGTCTTGCAAATGACATGATTTTGGCATGTCATGGGTCAAAGAAGCAATTTGATCCTTTAAAAGCAAAATATATCAATTCACCCTTAAGTTTCTCATGAAAATTTTGATAAACTCTTAACATATTCACCTGTATATATTAACCTGTAACCTTAAAATCTATTCATAGAATAGCTTTTATCTAGATATAACCTCGTAATGTACTCCTGAATATGTACTCCTGAAGGTTTTTCGTGCAGCATAAATAAGCCATTATTATTAGCTTGTTAACTGTGACGCTATTACTAAGTCCTATCTAAATGAAGATTGTTTTCTGAACAGATGTTAAACGTTAAAGATAAACTCATAAATGTTAACCACTGGGAGCTTATTTGAATTTTTTTGAAAAAAACACTGGGAGCTTATTTGAATTTTTTTGAAAACCTTAAGTGTGGATCTATATTTTTAGATACCCTCTACATAGAGGACAAGGACCAAATTCTCCTCCCACATGTTCCCAAACCAGTTCTTTCAGAACAGAAACAAAATGGGAAACTGCTCAATTACCTCTATCATTTTTTCAATTTTTTCTGGAAGGGAGGTAAGGGTTGGAAGATAACAAATAAAAATTGATGAAGCTGCTCCAGTTTATTGAACATGGAAAGGCTTCAGCATAACTGTATCACTCAACAAATAAATGGGTCTACACCACATTCAAACAGCATACACACTGCAGAAAAAAAAACGACCCAAGTAAAGAACTGTTTATGAAGAGATCAGTGAGTGCAATTAGACACTTCACTTTAAGTACCAGAAGGAAGACCATTTCAGCGCAGAAAACAAATATACGCATCTTCTTGTTACAGTGGTTTGTGCTCATAAAAATCCCAAAACACAGTAAGACTCAGGCTTAAAATCATTGGCTATATTCATAATTTTAAAGCAAACACTTCTCCGTTGTTCAATGAGTTATATCTTAAAATAGAAATCAAGACCACTAAGTAATGTAGAACTGGAGGGGCATTGCGTAGGAATTGTTACTCAATTTTGCAACAATAAAAATGACTCAATTACAAAGGGTAATCAAACGTAAATCTAAGGCAATACCTAAATGCTGATGAAGTTTTGGATCAATAACTTGAGTAATTGCAGCCAAATTGCTGAGCTGCGTCTCCACACCAACAGAACTTTCAGTGCATCTGAAATTCCCCCTCTTTAAAATTTCAAGCAAGATCAGAACATAAGAAATTGGAAGTTAACAGAAAAAAGTGGGGAAGTACGGCTATAGAAGGTCCAAAGAGACATTTTAGCTGATCCAGTAGAAATAAATGGTATGCCTATCATTACACGCTAATCAAATACAGGATTGATAGTTATGATCGTAGTATTAATTCCCAAACCATTAGACCTTGAACAAAATAAATGCTTCCAATGAAATAGACAACATAGAACAAATCATAGAAGTAAGCCAAAATACCCAAGGATATTCACTAGTGCATGAAAAATTAAATTGAACCAGAAATCCTAAAGGGAGGACTGTTAGCCCCAATCAAACAAACACCACAATTAAAATTGAAAAATGAGTTCAAGATGGAAATAAAGTACAAAAATGAATGCTTAAATATGGTTGATTTTTGAAGTGTATAAATAGTTATAACCTATAAACTCACAAGATATGGAAGTTGAAACATCTAAAACCAAATTAAACTCCCTCAACCTTGTTCTCTTCTGCTTACAAATACCAATCAGATGGAAGGCATAAGATAGAGGATACAATGTGATATGGACAAGTATCATGGAAACAAAGTAAAACTAGAAATTTAAGAAAATAAAAAGAAAGATAAAAAGTCAGAAAAGCAGGACAAAGATACCAATCTGCGCATCAAACGCTCAAAGCACCAAAAAGCACCAGCTTCATCTGCAAGAAGTATTATCATAGGGGAGCAAAGATCACTCATTCCTGCCCAGTAACAAGGTGAAAAAATAAATCAAAAAGATATCAAATTGTTGCATGAAATCGGGACATGAATATTAGTACCTTCGCTCATAGAATGAATAAATCAACTCATGGAAGGAATAAAAATTCGATCATTCATACATTTGCATAAATTTAGATATGTTTATATATATATGTATATATGTAGGCAGGAAGAGAGAGGGAGAAGATAACGAATAATTATGTCAATTTTTCGAGCCAACTACAAGCCAAAGCTAAGAAGAACATGTAAAATTGCAGTGATTTATAATGCTTGTAGGCATAAGCCAACAAGATGTTCGAGGAAAAGACCATCGTTTGCCTTTTATTCGGTTCCAGAATAAACAGTAACACATAACGATTTTTCCCTGACAAAGAAAATTGCATATCTCAGTTTAGGATGTAACAGAAGGGCTAAGAATTTCAAGCAGAAGGAACTCGTGATTCTACAAAACAAATCAAAGTGCATAATGAGGAGAAACTGGAAAAGTAAGCAAACCCAAAACAAATAAATTTCCAACTAAGGTTTTAAATTTTCTTGCAGCCAAGTATCACAGTTGCTCAGTTATCTACATAATAATATATATGGCTTTCTGTCCCGTCCTCAAGTAAGATAATTGAATATTTCTCTTTTGATGAGTACTTAAAGGAAAAATAATTTATCCACCTTATCAGTCTTCGATGATATTCAAATACTCATTGGTAATGTAGTACCTTTACCCAGAGAAACAAGAGTAAGAATAAGAGTTCAGTAGCAGTTGTCTCAGTACCATAATGATGCAAGTTATTATATGAAGAATGTCATTTATTTGTATAAGCAGAATCAAGTACACAACCATACTGCTTAACCAAATCTCGAGCTAAATGAAAAATGTTATATGAAATTGAGAAACCTGAAAGATTTTAAAAAAAAAGTATCTGTCATTAATCATCTCTAAAACAAAGCATGTTAGTTTAACCATTTACCTTGACAATAGCCAACATCGGTATCAACCCAAGCATAAACAGCTAGAATATCCCAAAGTTTTGACAAATGTTCTTGCTTTTCATAAAATACCAATGTCCTGTCCGTGCGAATGACATCAAGTCCTACCATAATTAACATTCCAGGAAAATATCATCAAAAAGAGAAATTAAATGATATTTCATTACAATGATGCTATTATAGCCACTAAAGAGAAGTCTTAAAAAGCCATGATGTGCAGGTACACAACTTCAGAACAGCAATTATATCTCAGTGAGTTCATCCAATAATAAAACCAAAACCTTTCTAATACAAAAAGTTTCTAATCATAAAGAGAGAGAAATAAAGACTGAGAGAAGTTACATTAAAAAGAAATGAATTAGCAAAAACTAGCGTAACAAGAGGAAATGTAGAAATGAATCAGAAATCATCCATATTGATTGATAATAGCTGGTGTATGAAGGATATAAAATGCTTTTGCAAATAAATTATGCGTTATTATCGATATACCAGGCAAAGAAAAAATTGATATATTATCAACATTTCACACCTATTTGATGTAGGGCTAGCATCCACTGAATTACTTTTTTGTCCAAAGGACCATGACTAGTAAGCTCTTTAACCATTTCTGAACTGGAAGCGTTTATACTTGAGTGATTTATGCCATTAGCAGGATCACCATCCATGGAGGAAGTTGGGACCTTTTCTTGATTTGTTTCTAAAACTACCAATGGCTCATGAATAGGCTGGCCATCCTCAGTAATTACGGGTGCTGTACTAAACCTGCCACTTCCAACAACAGGAAATATTTGGCGGCATTCGTCCTTCCACCTAGCATATTGAACCCTGATGTTGTAATATCGTGTCAAATTTCGAATGTCTTCTAAAATGAAAGAAGTCATCAAATGCTTTAATGTTTCATTTTTCAAGTAAGCATAACACAAATATCTTTCTTAACATCAAGATAACTCAACTTCAAGAAGAAAATATATGTTAGTAATTTTCCTGTTGGCATGCGATATAGAGATGAAAAAATATATGCCTATGGGCAATTAGCCATTCTACATTCTCAAATCCAAAAATACAGGGTCCAATGAAAATATTTTAAGTAATCATGCTTGCATAGACGTTATAAATGTGAAGCCATAAGAATATTTTTGTCTTTCTCCATCTTTTAGCAGCAAGATCTCATTGATGAAATGTAAAGCATTTGAAACTAGCTACCTTCTATGCTGACGTATCTGTTCTCTTTCATCAAATGTACTCTTAGGCTCATAACAACCAAGCAAAAACTCCCAGACTTCTGCTCTAATTGATGGATGGACCCCCTAAATGAACACATAACAAAGGATAGAATGAAACAACATAAGAAATGGGGAAAGGAAAACTGAGAATTGATCTTTCAGATTGGTTGAATGATCTGGATCCAGGAGATGCACTTACCCCACGTTGGATTCGACCCAGGGTCTTGCCTATATCCAGGTATCCCTCTGGACTAAATGAAGACTGCCATTTTCTAACACTTAGAGTTTTCCCAGCCTGTAGTAGCACATTGTTAAGAGAGGAGGTTCCAGTTATTCCATCAACATGCAATCCCATGAAGGTTTATGCAAGAATAAAGAGCATACAGTTGTCTGATGATTAATGTTGATGTGAGCTGGGTGTATAAGTCCGCATGTCCTAGAGAAAAGGAGAAACTTTCTTTCTCTTTTTTATACTCTATTGGCCTAATCTCATCGTTAACAACAAATGCTAAAGAAGATGAAGCCTGGTGGTAAGTGCAGTCTTAAATAAATTTATCTCAACTTTCCTTGTTCTAAATTAACTAGGCCCAACTGAATGCTATACAGCACAGGCGCATAAAAAATTTTCAACCCAGTGATGATAGGAATTCAGTCACATCTTCAATCAAAATGCAGAAATGAAAACCTTTCGCATTCGACAAGGAATAAGTTCATTTGAAATGTTAATCTAAACATTAAACATAAGTTTTTATTTACAATAAGAAGATGCTCAAAACAACAACAACAAAAATAACATTGATTTCAAAAAATATCCAAATGCGTGCCCCAAAATATCCATCAAATTACAAAACATAGATCCAAATTGAGAAAATTTTTATCCGCAAACTTTCACTAAGAAACCCACACCTTGATTTTGAATCTGGTTTTGGGAACGTCCGTGCACTCAGGCCGGACCTGGTAGTACGAATCCGCAGGCTCTCCAGCGCTCCACATTTAACGAGAAAAATACCTCCTTTTGACTTCTTTCAATAAAACAAACAAAAAGATGAAAAGGAATGCTGAAAGTTTCAAAAGACAGGTAAATTGAAAAGGATTCAAAGGCTTTTGGTTTTTCCCTTCGATAACAACAGGGAAAACAGAATGCAAAATTACAACGCCGTTTTTCTTTTTATCAATACTTCATTTTATTAATAGTTATTTAATGTGTTTACTGTACTTTTCTTTTATGCTGAGTTTTTTTTAAGATTAAAAAAAGGAAAAATAAAAGATAGGAAAAATATTTTTATTTTTATTTTTTAT
>JANKYE010000223.1:17167991-17178940 GCA_032467995.1 Erythroxylum dillonii | reverse complement strand
AAATGTTGAAGAAGGAGATAAGAGAGGCTCTCGAAGGTTTGAGCTTCAGAAACAAACATTGACTTGCATTACACACCTACACGTGACAACTTCAAGACAGAGGAAAAAAAGGAATCAAAGTAGCGTCGTTTGTCTTAAGCTTAAACCATGTGGAGACCAAAGCCCTTTACATGGTCTGAAATGTTAAAACTCTAAGCAGTGTCGTATAACATACAGGTAAGGAGTAAAATGCACAACACAACAACAATTTAAAGAGACAGCTTCAACACCCAAAACGCAATCGTTCTCCGTACAATTTAGTGGCATTATACTTACACACTGTCGTATTACAAACATAAGCTTCAAAGAGACAAAATGCAGCAAGGAAGATATAAAACGTAGGCAGAAGACAAAGTCATTAAAGCTCACGTGAAGAGCACATGTCAACTTCTAATGCTTGCATATACATCTGAGAGCATGATTCCTCTTCTCTAACAATTATAAAAGGGAAAACACAAGCTTCAGACACAAATCAGTACACACAAAATTGTATTCTTCAATTTTCAGTATTCATCTTCAAAAGTGAAATCAAGAGTGAAAAGAAAAGGGTTTTGGGAGTGTGCTTGAATACTTACAGTGAGTATTAGGAGAGTTTTGAGACTCTTACAAGTGATTTACAAATCACTAAAACTTTGTAAAGCCTTCTTTCATTTCTTTCTTCCTCATTAGTGAAAAACTTACCACCATAGGTGGAAACCTTGAATGTAGATAGTTTTTTTACTATCAAACCAAGTAAAATACTGATCTCTTTACTTTTCTGCATTTTTATTCCTGTAAATTGACAAATCTTTATGAGTTCTTTATTACAAAGATAAGTAGTAAAGCAGTAAATAACCCAACATTGTGAATAATGGGTAAGAGTGAGTTATGAATTGAGGGTTTTAATTCACTACCTGTTTAATTGATTAAGCTGAATATTTTTGAACAAAAGTTATTTCGTTAATTTAATTAGCAAAATCAATATAATTAAATTAAGTTATTAAAATTGTATTAAATAGACTAATAATTTAAATAAAAAAGTAGATACTAAATTAAAAATTTTCATTTGGAAGAAAAAGAAAAGTCTCTCCAAGCAAATTATGCAGTAAACTGTAAACCACAAGGACGCTTTTGCAATCTGACTTCAATACACTCAAAAACATCTCTCTCGCCGCACGCAGCCTCTTTCTCTCTGTCTTACACACAATGATAAAACCCGACCTGGATCAAGACAACCCTAACAATGGTGAAGAAGACCTCGACGAAGAAGAAGAAGTCGACGAAGAGCTCCAAGTACCCGAACCGAGCAAGGCCCAAGCCTCGGTAGAGCGGTCAAAGCTAGAGAATCTCTACCGTCGGATTCAAACGGAAACAGTTCCAATTCGCGTCCATGACGTGATAATCAGAGGGAACTCCAGAACCAAGGACTCGTTACTGGAAGCCGTAACGGCGTTACTTAAAGAGGCTTCTTCTGTTCAAGAGTTGCTCGAAGTTTCGAAAGCTGTGAATTTCAGGTTGCAAGCGCTTGATATTTTTGATTCAGTTAAAATCACGCTGGATGCCGGCCCACCGGAACTTTCTGAGACCGCTAATGTCATCGTTGAGGTTGTGGAGACTACTAATCCGCTTTCCGGTGAAATTGGTGCTTATACACGAGGCGAGGTATGATGTATTTTGGTGATACAGTAGTTGAAAAGTTAATGTGATGTTTGGTCAACGGAAAGTGGCTCGTAATGGGAATTAAATGTTGTTTGTTTCAGATGGAATGTGGTGCTTCAAAATTATGTGTGTTGGGTCTCAATGACATTGGTTTATCCATTCAATTTGTGGTTAATTTTCAAAATAAGTGATCTTGCTCCGCGGTTATATCCGTAATGTTTTGCTTATGTATCTGGAGAAGTAGGAGATAAGAATGAAGATGAACTGAATTGTTATAAGAAACACGTTTGATTTAAATGCTAATTTTGATAAATACCCGTGTCTCTAAGATCAAGTATATTGGAGAAGGAACTTTCAGGGGAAAAAAAACTATATTGGAGACCGCATGTTCAGCGTGATATCCAGCTGCTGTTACTCTTTGAGTTGACTTAATACGGTCTTCATTGGTAACTGATAATTGTCCATTTGCTATACTAAGGATATATTAATTGACAATAGCATGACAGACATATTGTGTTATTTTTAATATCAGAATGATTTTGTAGGCTTCATCCTCAACGATTGAAGGTTTACTGAAGTTAAAAAACCTATTTGGGTATGGGGATATTTGGGATGGATCTGTCGCATATGGTGGTGACCATATGGCAGAGGTAAGTGCTGGTGTCTCCCTGCCAGGATTCAGAGGATATGTGAATCCTGTTGCTGCAAGAATGTTTCTGCTATCCCAAGACTGGCAAAAGTTTTCTTCTTTCAAAGAACGGTCATTGGGTCTCTCTCTGGGCTTATTCTCAGCCAGGAATCATGACTTGATGTATAATCTTGCTTGGCGTACCTTAACTGATCCATCACAAATGGCTTCCAATTCAGTGAGAAGGCAGCTTGGTCATGGTTTACTTTCATCTTTGAAATATACGTTTAAGATTGATAGGAGAAATTCACCTCTAAGGCCAGTTCGTGGATATGCTTTTGTTTCAACGACTCAAATTGGTGGCCTTGCACCTGATAGCCGGAGCTTGCGCTTTTTGCGTCAGGTTTAAACTTTCTCAAACTTGATTTGTTGGTTTGCTTGTACTCGTTCTATGAACTTTTCAACTGTAAATGCATTCTAAAATTGGTCTCAGTTATATTATGGTTACAAGACTCACTTGACTGTCTTCTTAGGATATGCTTAAAGCTTTCAATTCGATATAGCATTGTATTCATGTTTGATCGTTCTGTGTAACAACTGTTACTTGACTTATTCTAGGTTCTTCGAGTGATCCTCTGCTTTTTATTTTTCCTCTTTGAAGCCTCATTTTCATGATGTTGGCACAGAACATGCTGAATTACAGTAAATTAGGAAACAAACTAGTATTGTGTTGCAACAAGTTTTTCAGACTAAGGATAGGTTATACTTCTAATTAGAGTATTCTGATTTATTGAATGAATTATTTTGGTAGTTAGCTGGAATTCTACTAATCTTTAGTCACGATATTGATTATTAGATTGTTGTTTGGTCCTTTTGGCTTCCTTCTGCCTTCGTTATGCATTTACCATCTTATGAAGCTTCCGCTTTCTAATATTACAAACAGGAGTTTGATCTTCATTATGCTATACCTCTGGGATTTTACCATTCTGCACTAAACATAGGACTATCTGGTGGTATTGTTTTTCCATGGGGACCTGGATTCTTGGACATGACTTCTCCATTGCCAGAGAGGTTCTTCTTGGGTGGTAATATATCTCCAGTTTGTACATTGGGAGGCCCAACAACATTATGGGGCTTTAAAACAAGGGGACTGGGTCCTACTGAGCCTCGAAGGCAATTGCGAAATAATCCATCTGATGGAAATAGTGAGCCTGGAAGGGATTATCTTGGAGGAGACCTTGCTGTTACTGCATTTGCAGATCTTTCTTTTGATTTTCCATTGAAATGGTTACAAGCGAAAGGAATCCATGGACACTTTTTTGCATCTGCTGGAAATGTTGACAAATTAACAGAAAATGCATTTCGAAATTTCTCTTTGAAGAATTTTGTGGATTCATTTAGGAGCTCAATTGGACTTGGAATTGTTGTTCCTACCAATTTGTTCCGGCTGGAGGTCAGTAATCTGTTCTTTTGTATCCAATTTTGATACTAACAAGTGAGAACCTCTAGTTTGTCTTGACAACTGTTAACAATTTTCTTGCAACAAATGTTGGTTGCCTTCAATCTTTATGTAACAACAATCCTGGAGCTTGTTCTTCATGGGAGTGTTTCTCCTTAAGATGTTTATTTCTTCAGTATCATGTTTTTCATTTGAACAGTTATCCTAGCAAGACCAAGACCTGCACGTTCGTACTAATTAAATTGGTTTTCTTTCCAGCTGAACTATTGCTACATGTTGAAGAAATTTGACCATGACAGAGGGGCAACCGGTTTCCGGCTCAGCTTCTCTACTCCATCATAGAACACGGCCTACGCATCAATTGATTAATGATATCTTGGTACTTCTGCCAGTCCAGCGAGGCAGGTGAGTGTTTTGTTCCAGAAATACTAAATTACTGGACAGCCATCATTTTTTGTTCCAAATGTACTTTTGAATAGGCTTGGAAGTCAGCCTATCCGGAATTTTGTGACTTGCAAACAGAGAATAATATGAAATACCAAGTATCATCGACGTAGTTTTTACCTTAACGGTGTTCTACAGTTATTTACTACACCATTAAGTTGTTTGCTCGAGATTTAATCAGGTCCTTTTCTCTGTCATGTTAGGCTGGTTTTCTATAAAGCCTTGCAGTTGATTTCTTGGGACTTCTTTTGTTCTTGTTTGTTGTATTTGAAGAACGAATAAACCTTCAAACTCTCCTCTCTTTTTGTCTTCTTTTCCTCCTTTTTTAACGGGAAGCTGGTTATGGTCCATTGGGTTACGGTAAAAGTAAAGATGTTTCTGGTTTTTACTTAAGGGCTTGTTGTTTCTATTTTTAATTTTAGTTTCTGTTTTTGTTTTTAAACTTACTAAAAAGAATCTATTTATTTGAATTTTTTATTTCTATTTTTGGTTTTAGATTTTTTCAGTTTTCTTAAATTACGAAAACTATAAAAAGTTAATTTTCTGTTTTTATAATTTAATTTACTATTAATTAAATATATATTATTAATTATTTAATATATTAATTTTTAATAAGAATTATGAATAATTTCATTTAATAAATGGTAGAGAGGCCTTTTATTCTTCTGTTAAGTCCTTTAAATTTTTTCGTTCGAATGATTCGTAGCCTTAATATTCTGATTAAGTAGTTTTTTAATTAGTCTATTCACTTTATTACAATGGCATATGTGATTTATTCTTGTACTGAGTGTCTTTTTGTCTTAATTTGTGTATTTATTTACATATTTTATTTTGTATTGTTAATCTTTAACATGTTTTTTAGATATTGTATCACATATTTTTATATATTTAGTTATACATATTTATTAATTTTTTTTCTTATTATTATTACTTTGTATGAAGCAATCTCTCATTCATGTTAGGGTAAAATTATGCCAAATCTTGCATTTCACCTTGTCGTTGTTGTATTATATATTTAAATAATTATTAATAAAAATTATAAATAATTTAATTTTGCTGAATAATTTTATTTAATATTTAATTTCTAAATAAATAAAAGAAAATAAATTTAATAATTAGTAATAAATATAATTTAATATTAATATATCTTCTTTTATCTGAACTTTATTGAGCAGTCTATAACATTTTTGCTTAGAATAATGGAAATGATTGAGCTCAGCCTCCGTATATGGCAAAAAGGGAGAAATAGTTCAGTAATCTCGTGTGATATCGAGAAAATTTTAGCAATATCTAAAATTTTTTATCCATGCATGCCACGTATTCGTTTGAAGAAATTATTGATATTATTACAAATAATGATAATTTAACACATTTGTTTAAAATCACTTTAATAATTTTAGAAAAGTTTAAATCTTACAAAAGTTTTAATCTCATATCGAGATTAGATTAATCATGTGCTGTACCTGTGATGTTCCAACTGCATTAAATTCTGTGATATGTGTTGGCATTCAAAGCTAGATTATCAAATGATCCTCCGTAACGACGGACCAATTGCACCAACCAAGTTATGTTCTTGGGCCTCGTTACGTTGGGTTTTATGTTCACCGGAAGATGACGTCAATGAGGGATTTTATACAACACACCAACTACCGAGAAAGTTAAAAGGTAGGAAGTAAGACTGGAGACCTTCGTAGTAGAGAACTAGCTTAAGTCTCCTCGTCACGCCTAAACAACTTGGGCATTATTATGCATGTTAAAAGACTAACCAAAAATCTATTAAGTGTAAACTGAAACTTTACCTCCGGGTCTTTTTGAAGAATCTAAGAAAAGACAGTTTAAATAACCACACAAGAACAGCAGATTAAAAGAAAATTGCAAAAGCCATACACCATAAGAGGAAAATGCTGATGCTAAGCTCTTGTCTCCAATAAGCCTGGAGAATTTTCCACGTCAATGTCTCCCATTCCCGTGTCTTCCTCTTCCTCGCTATCTTCATCGCCGCTAACTTCCTCGTTATCATTGAGTAGCTTAGCCATGTGCTCTGCCAGCAGTTGATCATCGCGTTCGCTCACCTGAATTAAGAACCAAGTCAACCAATAAGTACTAGAAACAAAGGACCCAAAGTGACTTTATTTGAACAAAAGACCACCTCTCAAGTTAGTAGTAGCTCATTGGGAAACCATTTTGGATAAATGACTCATAATACCAATCAAAACATTGATACAAGAGGATAAACGCAACACTCACTGCTCTAGGAGCCTCTTTCACTGTAAGTTTCCCCTTGTGCTTAATTATTGCTTCAGTGCATGCAGCAATTGCGTTGTTCAGAATTGCTATCCCTTGTTCCTGTACAAAACAATGACAAACAACATTTTTGTTTGAAAGTTAGGAGCCATGGGCTGAGAAATGGTATAGCCTTGTAATTACCCGAAAGAACAAAATGATATGCTTAAGACCAGAATCTGTACCAAACACAAAATTCAGCCCAACCATCAACAAGCTAGTGTAGGGAAAATCTTATTCTTAGGGGGGGAAAATCCAATAAAAAAAGGTAACCAAATACAGCAAAAAGTTAATTTATCTGGGCCATCAAAGATAGGTCAATTAAGCTGGTCTTTCCTGATTAGAGTGAATCTTACAAAAAGTGGTTCAGCTTTGGATTACAACCCTACAGGTCAACTGCTGCATGATACTCTCAGTATTTGTCTCCAGGAATGTTAATCATTTCTCATGCACCTTGTTATTGGGCAACAATGACTTATATTCAAAATAAGTATGCGATAAAAAATTACCAACCTTATCCAGAGTTTGGGCAGTAAGGACATAATGCGGAGCAGCAACGTACTTTATTTTCACCGGGCAATCATTATTGCCTGCAGCCTCAGCCTTCCTCATCACATCCTGAAGATTCAAAGAGTAAGTTTCTGAATATAAATAAGCAATTTGGTACCTCCTTTGCAAATCTTAGGTACCTGTATTGTATAGAAACATCAACCGAAGACTAAAACAAAGAAAGAAATTAAGATGCAAAGATATAAATTGAATCAAACCTTAAGGTGAAGAACACCATCATATTCGAAACACATCATTTCTATATCAGCTCGCAACTTCACTGGTTGTGGGGTCATTCTTCTCTTAATATTCTTTACCAATGCCTCTTTGATTTCCTCCGTTACAGCAGGAACCACTTTTGTTACCTGCACATTAACATAAAACCGTAATAACCAATAGAACAAGAGTCAAAATAACAGTTAATCAAGGAAACCACAGCTGTCCCCTCGGGGACATCCAGTAAAAAAATCATGAAGGATACCTCTTGTCCATCTGGGCCAATTTCTTTAACTTCACGATTCAGTGAACTCAAAACTGAATCAGGGTCATTAACAATGACTTTGAATGCCTGGAAATGAGTTAAATTACGTCTGGATAACACTCATCATAATGCAAAAATATCATGAACCACTAAAGTCCTCACCTCAAAGGCATGGCCATATTTACGGTACAAAGGCCAGCCAATATGGATGTACAGATCCTGTTATCAAGAATAAAGTTGAATAAGTAATCGGATTACATCTAAGAACCTTTCGGACTACATCTAAGAACCTTTCACACACATCGAAGGATACTGAAAACTTCTTAAAGTTCAACTTCTGTACTAAAGAATGCGCGATGTGATAGAAAAGCAAGGCTCATAATATAAACGACATGACATGATAATCTTGATCAGCCTTTTAGCCCTTCAACTAGTTGATCTAATATGACTTATGAGACCATGGTACAATCACCATTAACATCATGGTACAAGAATATAGATCATAGTTTTAAGTAAAGATACAAGTTCAAAGCAGGCCGAGTGGATTCAATTGGTCCAGCATGAAAATTCAAACCAAGCAGACCAAGAACAATAAATTGCAAACTCTTCTCCGAAGCCCTAAATTTGAACTCAAGATTGCAACTGAATACGTCCAAATGAGTGTGCATAGTTTACAAACGCAGCTCCACCAAGGGTAAATTCCGGTAAAAATTATTCCTTCAAAACCTAGAACATGTGAATTAAACTAGCAAAGTATGGAAATCCAGATTACCTCCAAATCGATGCCCAAAGTCTCAGCGACATGTCGCATAATAGAATGGACAAGCTTGCTCTTATTGTACCTTTCCTCACAAGCTTGAATATCCTCTTCGCTAACTCTCCTCTTGCTCAAATCAATGTAGCCTTTCTCCTTATCAACACGAAGCACCATAACGGGTTCAATCCGACCCACCTTTATCAGACTGCTGACGCTGCGAATCCGACGGCGAGAGAGCTCCGAGAACAAAATCATACCTTCTATGTTGTTGTACTCTAATAGTGACACGTAAGCACCCATGTCAGCGATGTTCTTCACTTGGATCATCACTGCCATGTCTACTTCCGGATATTTCGCTTCGTACATGCGACATGCGAGGTTTGGAGCCATGGTCGGAGGTCTTTGAATCTGATGATATCCAGGAAACAAAAATATAGGGTTAGGGTTTTAGAGTTGTCCTAAATAATAAATAAAATTGAAAATAAAATTGAGCACATACCGCTGATAAGAGAACACCAGCGAAAGAGGGACGGAGCAGAGCAACAGAGGGGAGCAGCTAACAAGTGCTAGGGCGTTTCATGTTTTTGTCTGGAGAACATAAAACGTCGTCGTTGAAATAGCTTCATTCCGATGGTGGGTACAGACACATCCAATTTGTATTTTGGTGAGGCCCAGTAGCTATATGGGGCTCGAGAATACGGGGTCAGGGTCCTGTTGCCTTCAATTTTAGCTTTAACGGCAAGATGAACATATTTGTCGAAAGATAAAAAGTATCTAAAAAGAATTTTCTTAATTTATTTTTTAAAATCTTTAATAGTTCTAATTTTTAAATGTTATAAAATACATATTATAATATTATTGTCATTAATTATTAGTTGATGTAGCTAATGAAGCATATTTTCAATTTGACAACTAGACACTTATATAATATTCGGTAGACATCAATTTGGACCGAAAATAACTTATCATCCATAACCTATTTAATCTAAAATAAGTCATCTTTCATCGTGACCTAATTTTTCATTAATAGTGTTATTCCAAAATCACCAATAACTTTGTTTTGTTTTTCCTTATTGTGTTATTTTTTATGCTTTTAAATGGTTTAAGATCATCTTTATTTGATTTCATAACTATGAAAGCCCATTTTTGCATATTTTGTTAAGTAAATATTATCTTCTTTCATTTATTAAATCCTTTCTTGTCAAGTTTTCTTTTTGTTGAGGTTTTTCCTATTGTATTTTTTCTATTGTTTAATTCTTGACAATAATGGAAATTTCATTTCTACCACTTAGATGCTTACTCAGGGAGTGTGATATGAAGTTTTGAATAATTTTTGGATTCGTTTGATTTCATTCTTTTACTTGCTTATATAAGGTAGAATCGAGAAATAAACATGTCTTTGCATATTGAGACTTGTATTTATTCTTCTATTAATTGTATTTTCTTGGATATGTATTTTGGTCCTTGTCTCGCCAATAATGTCAACTAAAATGGATGCACTACAAGAAAATTGCTAAATAGCGACGGAATTATACCGACGGAGTAGCAATTGTATGTGAATTGCGACGGAACTCCCTAATCCGTCGGTGACAGACATTAAATTTGCGACGATTAAGAAATCCGTTGCAAAAATTGGTGGAAAAATTTCGCGGTTAATTATAGCGACGGACATATGCTGATGAATATAATTTCGTCTGTACATAGGGACGAAACAATAATTTCGGTCGGCAAACTTGTCGGGGAAAAATGGTTCACCGACGGAAAGCAGGTGTCGGTATATTGTAAAAAGTTGTCGGGAAATTATGTTAGGAAGCTTAATGCTACGACAGATTTTTTTAATTATACTGACGGATTAATTCCGTCGCCAAAAGTGAATTAAATCGTCTTCCTCCCTCCCTCCCCTCTCCTCACCTTGACTCTCCTCTTCTCTTTCTGTCCTCTCCTCCGGTGATTTTCGTCCTCCGTTGGCGTCCGACCAGCTGCTGCGTCTCCGACGACCACAAGGTCCATCTTCTCCGGCGACAACTACCCCCTGTCGTCTCTCCTCTGGTGGATCCAAAGATAAGGCGTGGGTTATGCATTTTTTTCATGTTTTTGGACTGATTTAATGCATTTTATTTGTTTATTTAGGTTTGATTGGTCTTGTGTGAGTGTTTTGCATGTTCATAATGGAAAGAATTAAAGGATTTGTGTGTAGATAGGGTTGAGATGGTTTTGCCCTCAAGGTGTTCGATGGAATGCATTAGGAGTTGTAGAACTAAACTAGAGCCAATGTGTCCTAAGATAGGTACCAAATACAAATTTGAAGAGTTAGATTTTTATTATTTGAAGTTCTTATTTCCTTTTATAACGTTTATGCTTATAAGAGGCTTTCTTGTGATTGTAATTGATTGATCATTATTACTGTTGAAAAAAAAACCTTGGATAGAATGCAATTCAACCTTTTTAAAGTAGCTGTTGTTTTAGGTTCCTAATATAATAAGCATATAAAAACATTTCTCAAGAAATAATAATCTTTCACTAACGGAATCAACTCAAAACATAATTATAAGGCTCATTCCACCAAAATCTACATCCCATTTTAGTTTATAATGAAATAAAGTAAACCAAAATAAACAGTAAATATAACATGATAAAAGAGAAAGGTATCATGGCTCTTAGATCTTGACGC
>JANKYE010000223.1:17136793-17151359 GCA_032467995.1 Erythroxylum dillonii | reverse complement strand
CGGTTGCCTCACGTAAGAGTTTCGGTGTGAAGTTTCTGCAAAACAAAGAAGGCACGTCGGGGTTGTGTCCCGATTAGGATATTTTCTCGAGTTTTAGAATTTAGCAGCTCGCTTCTTTTATTTAGAGCTAGAAAATTCTCAAAAGAGAGGATTCGTCTAAAAGTGAAAATTGCAAAACATATTTAACAAGGTACCCGAATTGTGTAAACAAAAGTGAAAATTTGTCTGACTAAGTATACATATAGTTTCAATACATGACACTTTATTAAATTTCATTTTTATGAATCATAAAGGGTTTAACATTTCTTACGTTTACATAAATGTCTTTTTTTTTAACTTCTTTGTAAATATATATGAAAAGGTAGGAGAATTGAATATTCCTTGTGATTTATTTTTCTAGAATGTATTTTAGGATTTCAAAATTCTTATTAAAAGATTCTATAATATTATAAATGTTAAAAAATAAGTATGTTTCAAGTTATTTTAATACAAATTGTCTTGTAATTGGAATACTCAGTGCACAACAATCAGTATTAATTATAAAAAATTTAACATCAATTTAAGAAATAATATTTTAACCATTACAAGATGTTTTTGTAATAATTTTTAAGAAATAATATTTTAACCATTACAAGATGTTTTTGTAATAATTTTTAATAAGTCGAAGTCATAGAGTATTCTATATTGACTAAATATGAAAATGTTAAAAGGTTTATAAGTGGTAAAAGTCAACTATTGCCAAAATGACTACTTAGAATATCCTATATTAATTAAATATGAAAATATTAAAAGGTTTATAAGTGATATAGGTCAATTATTTTTATTTTAGTTAAAGGCTTTAATATTTTTTAGTTATTTTGACAATAATTAACTCTTACTACTTATAAATTTTTTAACATTTTCATGTTTAGTTAATATAAGATGCTTTAACGTTACCCATAAATGAAAATTGTCGTAACGTTAAATGAAAATTGTCGCGGTCTGGAAAGACATTCTTAGCATTTGAAGTAACGTAGAAGGTCAACTAATTGACGAAAGTAAGTAGCCACTAGCTATGAACTTTTCAAATGCAACATTTCTTGGGCGACTTTGTAACTAGTGACGTAAGGTTACTTATTTACCTAAAGAAAACAAAATTAAGGTTTAGTAAGTGGTTATACGTAAAAGTAAAAGAATTGTATAAATGCAGTTAGAATACACGATCATGATAGAATCTGATTCCTTTCAGCGAAAATCGTATTCAATCATGGAACAATCATGTCAAATATGTATCTGGTTTCTTTCGAGAACCGTCTTTTCTTTGATTAATGAGATATCAAAACAGAAAATTGTTCATATAATTTGGAGATCATAACCCTAATTTTTTATATAATTGGTCTTATCTCTATTTTAGTCCATCATAAAATAGAAGTTAGACTATTGAATCTCTACACATTAAAATCTATACTCTATTAGATGTCAAATAATCCAAAACTTTTAATCTTAATAGATCACTTTAACTGGGCTTACTTTATGATAGCTCATAACATACAATTATATATATATATATATGTTCCCACACGTTGGATTTATATCAAAGTTCATATGCCTATTCCATTTGTTGAGTCTTAAAAGAGTTGGTAAAACGATGTTCCTTTTGAATCTTTCTACTTGATGCTTGTAACAGTAAGAAGGGAGCTACATTTTACTATGTAATCTCGTTCAATGGAAACAATAAAGATTCCATTGGACGTTCAACTGTGGTATTCATTGATTTAAAACCTGGACCGGATCGGTCGGTTTAATCGGTTTGATTAGTGACCGGTCCAATTAATCCTGAAAAATCGGTCTTGAATTGAACCAGTTTGAACCGGTAAAAACCGGTCAATTGACCGGTCGGACTGGTCCGGTTCGACAATTTTTTATTATTTTTATTATTAATTTTTGATATTTTTGATATTTTTAATATTTTTAATATTATATATAATTAAATATAATTATTGCATAATTATAACGTCACACCGGTTCGACAGATCAAACTGATAACCAATAAAATCTTCGATTCGACGACCGGTCTGAATTTCAAAAACTAGCGGTATCTCGTAGAAAACTAAGTCGCAGGGCAGGTCAAGAGCCAATGTTTAACTTTTCTTGAACGGTCAATGGTGACGAGGAGAGATGGCACAAAAAGATCAAAATTCCACCGATACTCTCGGGTATCCAGGTATACATGGCTATGCCATGGCCTAGCTTTGGTGGGGTAAGCAAAGGCCATTATGTACAGAGTTATTGAAATGAGAAGACAAGGACCACCTGTTAAAATCCGTGATTTTCGTCTATGTGTGAGAATGAATGAGTGACAGGCCAGCAAACCCTCCTTGATAAGCTACCTATACCCCTCTTTTTTTTTTCTCTTGTTTATTTGGTTATTTTATTCCTATCACACTTTGTCTGAACAAACTGGAATTACAATAATCAGATTTTTGTTTTGATATCTTATTTGCTTATCACATTGCGTAATGCATATAACCAACAAAAACAACTGCTGCAAAAAAACTAACAATTCTCATAAACTACAGAAAGGGTAATAGCATTCAAGTCTATTGATTGAAGTGAACATTTCGCCAGATTATATGGCTCTGACTCATCCATGAAATTTTGGACGGGAAAAAAAGATATTTTTAATACGCTATTCTTTTATCATCTAAAATAAATTTGAATTGAATCAGTATAAAAAATGACAAATGACGTCTTTTCTTTACCGAATTTATTAGATTCAGGATAAAAGATCAACTATTCCGTCTGAATGTGCAAATGCTTTAATTTAATAACAACTCCAGTAAATATCCATCATACATCATGGATCACATCATACGTGCAAAATATATAAAAAGTCTTCAGAAGAAAGCGAGAGATGGTAGAGCATTTCTCAACGCATGTTAAGGGCTAGGGTTTTCAATTCCAAGGATGTGCATATATTACTGCTTATTCTAGGGGGGACACAAGTTCTCGTTATTTTTCTCTTTTGTCCTAGGTAAGAATGATGAACAGAAGACATCAAAAGTCATTTCTAAGACGCTTAGATGGCTTTTTAAATTCCTGACTATAGTTTCTTGATCTTTCACATGAGCTGAATAGGAATACACCTAAGTTGAAGATGAAGGGAGCTGACAGTTCTGAAGGTTCCAAGTCAAGCTATTCCAACAAGAACGATGAGGATCGGGAAACAAGTAATTCCAAGCCAAAATATGGAGAAAGCACTAGCAACGGCTCAGTTGAAGAGACTGAAAAGAGGGCAACCTCTGGATCTGCACGCCAATACAATCGCTCAACGTTGCCTAGGCTTCGCTGGACTCCTGAACTCCATCTATGCTTCGTTCATGCAGTTGAAAGACTAGGAGGACAAGACCGTTAGTACTCAACTACACTCGAGTGGTCTTGATATATAGATATTCATTTTTCAGAATTTGTTCCTGTGTTGTGTGTTAACACAAGTAGCCTGATAATGGAGTTTTGCTGGGGAATTCGCTAACGTTGTTGCAATTTCATTGCAGGAGCAACCCCCAAGTTTGTTCTCCAATTGATGAACATCAAAGGACTTAGCATCGCTCATGTGAAAAGCCATCTTCAGGTATCTTGATAAAAGGGAATTTCAGTCTACTTGTTTTTCAGATCAATAATGCCTATGGAAATTATAAAATTTTCTTATCGTATATCTATCTATCTGGTCAGATGTATAGAAGCAAGATGACTGATGATCCTAATCAAGGTATTGTTGAGGATCCTAGTAATCCAAATCGTTAGGTTTGTAATCCTCTTTCTTAAAGTAAGAAGATTGATTGTTGGCAGGGCAAGGACTTCTCTTTGAAGGCCGATATCACTGCATCTATAACCTTAGCGAACTTCCCATGATACGCAGTTTCAGTCAAAGACCATCTTCTTGTTACAGGTGTGCATTCGTGTTTGCTTTCCCCTTTGAAGCAATAAGTAGAGCTCTAATTGGCGCCATAACAGCTGCTTTTTTGCTTTGTGGAAGATACGGAGATGCTTCTTGTAGAGGTCATGAGAACCAGATTTATAGCTCCTACATGGGAGGAACTACCAAACGTGGGATTTACGGCTCTGTCTCTGAGAGATTTGAGGGTTGCAAGAACCATACCGATTATAATTCAATCATTAAAGATGCTTTCAGTGGACAAACTACATATAGAGCTCATCAATATCTTGAAGAGCTCAAGTGGTTTTGTAGACCAAACTCAGTGGATGATAACTTCAAAACCAAGTTTCAAGCGATTGGAATAGAACAAGTCCTAGATTGTCTGGATGACGCCAGCTCCAGCTACAAAAATTGGAGGACAGCGCAAGAAAAGCAAGCTCTGAAAAGGAGGAGCTCGGATCCAGAATGCGACCTAGACTTAAACTTAGGGATAAAAGTGGCAGCCAAAGATGTGGAACTTGAGAGACATGATGATGATATTAGATTGTCTCTGTCTTTGTAGTCAAGTTCATCTTCAAAGCTTAAAAGATTCAACGAAGAAGACGCGAATAGAAAGCGTGCAAGGATTGAAAGTACCCTAGATCTGACTTTGTGAATGAGAGAATTCTGAGCGATATCTTGAGGTCCTTACTTATCCAGGATGATCATTTCATGTTGCAGTAGACAAGGTAATAGACACCATTTTTGATCTTCAGCTGTATGTATACTTGATATAAGCTAATAGCCGGGCTTCAACATGCTGATACCAAGAAATAGATGAATACTTGTGGGATTACAAAAATATGCACATTGGGTTCTGAGCATGCTTGTTTGGGCAGTTTGGAGCTTAGGAACAAATAAAAATACTTTTTATATGATGCTATAGCAATGGATACGACAGCACACCATTCTTATAACCTTCGATATTTGATTGGACAAAAGCATTAAAACAAGTGAACTTTTCTCCAAATTTCTTCAATAAGACAAATCGGTTTTCAATTGAATTTACCCAGAAATTGGATTTGCTAGGGGTTATAGTGCCAAAACCTGATCCTTCAATGGTGTTCATGGAATTAAATTGTTCTAAGGATTAATTGATAGTAATTATCTATCTCGTTTTATATTAAAGCATCTTATTAACTTAGATAAATATGTAATCAATTTTTTATTTATTTACATAATTTTGAAGATATTTAGTACAAATATAATCACTTAACTAATTAAATTTTGAGAAATCTTTTTTTAGAAGCTAAAAGAATATATTGAAGAGAAATTAAATAAGAGAGTTAAGTACTTCCTAAGTCAAGTTTTTATAGAAACAAAAAAGTTCTCTAAGAGGCTGCTATAAAGTTTTGCTATTGAGATTTGGGCATGAAGAGCTATGTCAATAAAGTCTTGTAACTTGAGTTATGTAAGCTTGTTCCAGACTTATAAACTCCATTTCAATGCTATATGTTTGCTTACTTGGAGACTAGTTCGATCAATAACAAGCTGATCCCTAATTGAGTTAATTAACTCTCTTTGAAGTGCATCCATCTGTAGATGTTTCTATTAGAATATTTTGATGTTCCTCTCTATACATAGAGCACATATATTGTTGGTCAGAGAAATATACACATTGCAATTTACTTTATTTGAAATTTGTCTAAGATTAGCTTTTAAAAACAGTTCTTGCTATTTTGAAGATGGAGAAACAATATTGCATAAGTATTGTATCTTGTCCCAAATGATAGAAGAGAAAGATCATTCAAGAAGAGATGCTCTATTGATTCTTTTTTCAATGGCAAAAGACACAATCATCATATGCATTCAGGAACTTTGTTACTCTATTTAAGGAGCTTAATTTACCTTTTATTGTTAATCAGAAAATGAAGGAAGCTCTTAACCAAGCTTTTTTGAATCAAACTGGATTATTTCATTCCACTTTTGATCCTTGGTCCCTTAAGAGATCCTTGTAATAACTATTTGTGAATCCCCCTGAGTAATGTTTGCTCCAAGTAATGGTATCCTTCCTTATCAGATTTATGGAATTTTTAGGAACTTGATTTGTAAAGTGGGAATTAGTCAAGAGTTGTAAATGACCAAAAGCTAGGCTAAAGGCATCATTAACAATTGTCAACTTTCTTATAATCCCTTTGAGTGTTTATAGATCATTGGGTCTAGTCTTTATAATCCCTTTGAGTGTTTATAGATCATTGGGTCTGGTCAAAGGATCATATGGGACCCAATTATCATGCCAAAAGGAAATAGGCAGTCCATTGCCAATATGGTATTGAAAATAAGGTCAAGATAGCTTCCCTTTGTTTGAGAATATTAATCATGGTCTATGAAGAAGTATAATTGGTCTCCATTATCGAAAAATTATCTCCCTTAAAATATTAAGCATGAATCTATTTCACCCTTAAAGCTTGATTATTAAACACTATTCTCCATATCCTCTTAGTAGCATTTTATTAGTAAATTTGATTGATATATACCTAGAACCCTTTCTTCCTTAGGCATGACATGTGATGATTAATAAGTGTGGAGGCTATTGATTATTGAATTAATTAATTGAAGCCTACCAGTCATTATAAGGTTCTTGTTCTAGCATCTTGATAATCTATTCTATATCTTCTCAATCAATAAAGTGAACTCCACTTGTGTAGGTCTTTTAGTGGAAATTAGAATGCCTAGATATGTTAAAGGAGGCTTCATTGATCTCAAGCCTGTCAAGCTAGAAAGCCATGAACCAGATGCAATGTATAGATGACTTTTACTTTTGTTCATAAATAGTGCTAATATTAATCTAATTGTTTTCAAATTTGACATGAGTGCACTAATGGAATTAGCATCTTTGAATAAATGAGAACAACAACAAAGCTTAAAGTGCATATTCTTAAATATGTACATTTAGAGTGAAATTTAAATTTATGCTCTTAAGAGATAACAATGTTAACCACTCTAGTAAACACTTCCATACTTAAGGTAAAAAGAAAAGAAGATAAAGGTGCAAGATAGAGGATCTCCTTATCTCAAACCTCTAACACCTTTGATTACCTTATAGGTTCTCCATTCACAGAGATGTGATAAGAAGTAGTAGTTATGCATTATTCAATCTAAGCTATAAATATTTATAGGAAGTAAAAACTTTCAGGGTGTTTAAAGCAAAGCTTCAATTAATAGAATCAGAAGCTTTATGAAAATCCACCTTGATGGCATAATTCTCATATGAGTACTTTATAATATTGTTCTTAAAGAATTCTTATGCTAGCAAGATGTTATTTATAACAAATGTTCTTTTTATAAGGCTCCTTAAGAGAAATAAGTGAGATAGGCTAGAATGTCTTTGAGCATATCTACTAAAAGTTTTGAAATAATTTTGTATCCTTTATTGCAATATGATACGAGTTTAAAATATTTTAAAGAAGTAGCAGAAGGTACCCTGGGGATAAGGATAATGGAAGTTATGCTGAGTTCTTTTAACATTCTTCCATTTTGAAAAAACTCAAGCATAAATTACGTTACTATTTCTTCATACATTGTTGTATTTTTTGAATAAAAGAAACCATTTAGGCCATTAAGGTCTAGAGCCTTGTTTAGGTTAAGAGAGAATAGAGCAACTTCAACATCATCTCTATTGAAAGGTCTTAAAAGTAAGTCTATAGCTTATGGTGAAATTCTATCCCTGATGATAAAATGTATTAGTTGAACGAAGGATAAGTTATTCAGAGGAGAGCCAAGAGTGGGAAAATAATAGTTAAAAATTTCTTATTTAATCTTAGATTATGAATTAATCACCAAGCCATCCTCTCTTAATAAGGAAGTAATTTTTATATAAATTTTCCATTATAATACTGAATTGTAAAAGAAAGAAGTATTTTTATCACCATCTTTAAGCCACTAAGTCCTTGATCTTTGTTTCAACACTAAAAACTTGATATGTCGCGCTTTGTTGTATCTTAAAACTACGCCTTTTTTTTCTAATCTTGAAGGAACAAATCATTAGGAGAAATATAAATTGAGTGCCAGATATTGTTAAGGGAGTCCTTAACTTTAGTCACTGCTTGATAGATGTTGCTAAATGTTTCCTTAATAAAAAGTTTAAGATCCTACTTGATTTGTTGTATTTTTTTCTGACTAATAAACAACTAATACCCCTGGACATCAATTTTAAGGCCCCTTAAGATAGCTTCCTTAAATCTCTCAAGCTAGCTAGAAGATTGTTGAATTTGAAGAGATTATTATCCTCTCAGGAGTAAGTAAGTTTTAGATGAGAATTAAATAATAATCATACATTAAAAGGTTATCAAAGGAAACTTTACTCCTTAGGAATGAAGAGATCCATTTTGTAGTCACTAATGCCTTATTAATTTTCTTTCTTAATAGACATTGCCCTTTTTGGTATTTTAGGTGAAGAAATGGCCCTCTATTTTGAGATCAGTGACTTGAATAGAGTTAGTGCATTCTTTGAAATCCTCCAAGTAGTTTCTAAGACAAGCATTTCCTTCAACTTTTAAGGGGAATAACAAGTTATTGAAATCCGCTAAAATAACCCAAGGTTTATTCATAGTGTTCCTAATTTCCTTTAGTTTGTTTCATAAAGGAATTCTCTAAAAAATAAGATTGAATGCATACGCAAATGCGGTTTGAAACCAAATATTTTATTGCTTCAACTTTTAGAAATAAATAAATCATTTGATCTGTTATTATTATGAGATAAACTTCCAAAATGATTTTTCACAAAACTTAAGTTACGGTAATGGTTCTCCTTAAGCTTAGTTTCCAAAAATACCAATGAGCATTGGTATATTCTCTCCAATATAACCTAAAAAAAGACTGTTATTTATTAGGACTATTGGGCCCTTTAGTGTTACAATAAAGAATAGACATTAGGGAGGAGAGATTATCTTACCTTTTTGCTTCCTCTTGGAATTACTCTTAGTCACACTCTTGAATTATTTCTCTATCACAACTTCCTCCATTGCTTTGTTAATCCAAAGAAAAATTAAACTGTCATAATAGATATAACAATTTTTTGTAATGAAAAATAAGTATTAGAAAAAGTGAAACAATTTTTATTAGGAAATCAGCTATAAGCAAATGATAGGTACATTAGTATAATAAATATACAATTTCTCAATTGGATCTCTTTAATTGAATAACTTGGAAAATACAAATCATAAATAGAAGTCCAAATTGTACCTAGTTTGGATTCCTATAAAAAATTTCTTCTCAATCTGTTAACCATAAGTTGTTTAGTTACTAGCTTCTAGTAGTATCCACAAAGTGGAGAAAAAGAACTCTACTTGTATAGGCCTTTTGGAGGAAATTGGAACGCCTAGATATGTCAAGGGAGGCATCATTGATCATAGGCATGTCAACCTAGAAAGCCATGAAGCTTCATTTTAAGCACCAAATGCAATGTATAGATGACTTTTACTTTTAATTATGGATAGTTCTAACATTAATCTAATTGTTTCCAAAGTTAAAATGAGTGCATTAATAGAGTTAATATCTACTTTAGTGAATAAAACGAGGTTAACAGTAAAGCTTAAAGTTCATATTCTCAAAGATCTACAATTAGAGTGAAAATTAAACTTATGTTCTTGAGAGATAACCATGTTAATTAGTCTAGAAAACAATTCTATACTTAAGGTAAAAAGATAGGGAGACAGAGGATCTCCTTATCTCAAACCTCTAAAATGTAATTGGAAGCAACAGTTATGCATTGTTCAATCGAAGCTATAAATATATATAGGAATCTAAAAGCATTTAGAGTGTTTAGAACAAAGATCCAATTAATATAATCAAGAGCATTATGAAAATATGTCTTGACATCACAATTTCTCACTTAAATATTTTCTATTCTAGTTCTTAAAGGGCTCTTGTGCTAACATGATGTTATCCCCAATGTGCCTCCCTCTTTTACAGGCTTTTTTGATAGGTATAAATGAGACAGTGTATTTGAGTCTATCTACTAATAGTATTGAATTGGTTTTGTACACTATATTGCAATATGATGTAGGTCTAAATCCTTTAGAAAAGTGGGAGAAGGTACCTTAGGGATAATAATGGTAAAGGTTTTAATTCCTTTAACATTCTTACCTTTTGAAAGGACTCAAGCATAATTTATCTGACTATGTGGTGGTATGCTGTCATGCTTCTAAGAAAAAGAACCCATTTAGGCCATTAGGATCTGAAACCTTATATGGGATACTAGAGAATAGAGCAACTTTAAGATAATCACCATTAAAAGGTCTTAAAAGCAGTTTTATAGCTTATGGTGAAATTCTATCTTTAATGACATAAATTATTAGTTGAATAGAGGACATGCTATTTGTAGAGAGCTAAGAGTGGTAGAAAAATAGTTGAACATTTCTTAATCAAATATTGTGAATTAATCGCCATGCCATCCTATCTTAAGATAAAAGTAATTTAGTTATAATTTTTTCCTTTTCAACACTAAATTTTGGAAGAAACAATTTTTTTTATCACCATCTTTAAGCCACTAATTCTTTAATTTTTGATTTAACATAAAAAACTTGATATATAGGGTCTTTTTGTATCTTTAAAGAGTTGTTTTTTCCTGATCTTGTAGGAATAATTCATTAGGTTGTTTATAAAGGGAGTGCTAGATATTGTTAAGAGCCCTTAGCTTCATTCCATGCTTAATAGGTATTGTAAATCCTTCTTTATTAAAACTTTTATGCTCCTTATTGATCTATTATAGTTTTCTCAGAAAAATGAACAAATTATGCCCATAAACATCAGCTTTAAGTCCCCTGAAGATAATTTCCTCAAATCCCTCAACCCTAGCTAGAAAATTGGTAAATGTGAAGGGTTAGATCCTCCTCTTATGAGCAATAAGTTTTAGGTGAGAATTAGAGTATGATTTGACCCTAAAAGGTTGTTAAAGGGAGATTTACTAATTAGGAATGAAGAAATCCATTGTTCATTCACTAAGGGCTTATTAATTTTTTTCCCAATAATCATATCCCTTTTTGTGACTCTAAGTGAAGTAATGAATCTTTATTATGAGATTGGTGATCTGAATAGAGCTACAGATTTATCTAAAATCTGCTGAGTTGTTTCTAAGATAAGCATTTCCTTCAACTTATAAGGTCAATAATAAGCTACTAAAATCTCCTAGAATAATCCAAGGTTCGTTTATATGATTCCCAATTTCCTTTAGTTTATTCCATAAGGTAATTATTTAAAAAACAAAGATTGAATGCATACATAAAAGTGGTTTAAAACCAAATATTTTGTTACTTCAGCTTTAGAGATAGATAAATCATTTGATATCTTATGATTGTGTGATAAACTTCCAAATGGTCAACATTAAGAGAGAACTCAATCTTTCCATTATAATGGATTGATATTTTGTAATGATTGGCTAATGATTTTTCACAAAGCTTAAGTTACTACAATGATTCTCCTTAAAATTAATTTCCAAAATACCAATAAGCATTAGTTATTCTCCTGAATATAATCTAAAAGAGGTTGTTTGTTAGGCTATTGAGCCCTTTAATGTTCTAGCAAAGAATATATATTAAAGAGGAGAGATTATCTTACCTTTGTGCGTCCTCTTAGACTTCCTCCTGGTTACATTCTTGGATCCTTTCTTGGTCACACCTTTTTATATTGTTTTGCTCGCTGAGGTGCTGATAGAAATCTTAACAATAGGAGTGACAAAAGCTTTTATAATGTTAATTAGATCTCCACTATCCTCATTTTCCTTGTGAGCATTATGATTATTTAGCTTAATTAGTAGCTTTAGATTAATCCAAGAAGTATTTTCTAATTTTCGTTCACTAAGTTATCCTTATATTAGGGTTTAACATGGGGAACCTTATTTAATTCTTCAACACAAGGCTTCTTTCTGCGTTTTTCATTTCAGTCTAGTACCCTCCTTGGTTGCCTCATCAACAAAATTGGTTCCCTCTAGGATTGATCTTATAAATCCCATTCTCCTCCTTAAGTATTTGAGAATCATTCTTTCATTTCCTTGTATCATTGCTTTTTTCTTCTACATGAATTAGTTCCTCAAAATCTCCTGACTTGAATACTCTCCTAGTAAGATGCTAATCCTTATTTTGTTGAACAATGTTAGGTCTTCAAGAATAAGTGACTAAAACTTCATACTTAAAAGGTTTTCATTTTCATCTATCCTTATTAAAGGGATGACATTAGGGAGACATTTTTGGTTGTCTATAATAATGTAAATATCAATATAGCTAAGTCTCTTCATTCTAATTGTGGTTTTGCTAAGACAAATAGTTTTCCTAATGAAGTTAAAGAGATGGCTCAATCCCTTTTTGGTATAATATTCCAAAGGAATATTATGGATGTTAATCTATAAAGGAATCTGGCTTTGCATGGTGTTATGAAGCTTAACTCGTAGTCCCTATTTTGTAGCAACATTGACTTATTGTTGAAATTTCATAGCTTTGATCCTCTAAAGTTGGCCTAGAGAATCAAATTTAAAAGGAAAATGATGTCTTTAATCATAAATTCTTTAAGGCCATGTTTGTTCCAATATTTTGTGTCCACATTTTCATAAGATGAAATGGTGGTCTTTTTTTCCAAAAAGAAACCAATCAACATAGTTTCCCATTTTCTAGCTCCTTCTTTTAAAATGTTCAAGTTAGAGGTAACTATTGGTTTGTTATTTGAAAGGGAGGGGGACATAATTAAAGCTTCATGTGGGAGAGGAGTCTATAACCGCCTATAGCCATGTTCTCTAGATAATAGGTTAATCAGGAGACTTCGTAGAGCGGTTCACCTAAGATGAGGAAGCAATAATGGTTTGAGAAAGAGGGATGGAATAAAGCAAGGATTTCTTAGGAAGATATTGTTGGCCCCTGAATTTTTTTATTTGATTAAGTATGATTAGATTAATTTTGGGGTCTTACTAGATTAATGTATGTTGGAGTTAATCAGCATGTTAATGTTAATGAGATTATGTGACATAGGTAAATTGAATTAAAGTTAAAGTGATAAGTTGCATAAGGGGTATTGTGGGAAGATCACTTTAAGTTGTAAAGTCTTAAGGCTTTGAAGGAGGGGCAATATAGACTTTGTGCAATCATTAAGGGTTTAAAAGGGAAGAAAATTAGGTGTCTTTCAATTAGAAGAAGCAAAAAAATGAAAATAGAGAGAGAAGAGGGAGAGAGTGTTGTATGAGGAGAAAAGATGGGAAAGAAAGAAGAGCAACCTAGGTTTCAATTTTTCCTAGCCATCAAGAGTGATTTTTGAAGTGGTTCAAGAAGGAAAAAGAAAGAGGAAGATTAAAGCTTCCATTAGAGTCAAGAAGCTCATTGTTTGGTGAAGATTCAAGGTAAGTTGATTTTAATCTTTTGGAGTTTTGAAAGGTTTTTGGTTTAAAGATGTAACATCCCAGATTACCCGCTTACAGATATTGTCCGCTTTAGGCCTTGGCCCAGCCAAGCCCTCATGGTTTTTCTTTTTCCGAGGCCTTCCTAGGAGGTCACCCATCTTGGAACTACTCTCACCCAAACACATTTAACCTCGAAGTTCCGATGGGATCTGGTCCATTAGGCCATGGAAAACACGTCTGTGAGGGAGAGGTATCCGTATCTTTATAAGGCGTACTTCATTCCCCTCTCCAACCGATGTGGGGTCTCATACTCTCCACCCCTTTAGGGCCCAACCCTCTTTGGGGTCCAGCCCAGCTGGCACAACGGTTTGGGTACTGGCTCTGATACCACTTGTAACATCCCAGATCACCTGCTTACAGATATTGTCTGCTTTGGGCCTTAGCCTAGCTAAGCCCTCACGGTTTTGTTTTTCCCGAGGCCTTCCCAAGAGGTCACCCATCCTGGAACTACTCTTACCTAAGCACATTTAACCTCGGAGTTCCAATGGGATCTGGTCCATTAGGCCATGGAAAACGCATTTGTAAGGGAGAGGTATCCGTACCCTTATAAGGTGTACTTTTTTAAACGTGCTTGGGCGAGAGTAGCACTAGGATGTGATAAGTGGTATCAGAGCTAGTACCCGAACCATTGTGCCAGCTGGGCTGGACCCCAAAGAGGGTTGGGCCTTAAGGGGGTTGGAGAGTATGAGATCCCACATCGGTTAGAGAGGGGAATGAAGTATGCCTTATAAGGGTACGAATACCTCTCCCTTATAGACGCGTTTTCCATGGCCTAATGGACCAGATCCCATCGGAACTCTGAGGTTAAATGTGCTTGGGTGAGAGTAGTTCCATGATGGGTGACCTCCTGGAAGGCCTTGGGAAAAGCAAAATCGTGAGGGCTTAGCTGGGCTAAGGCCCAAAGCGGACAATATCGAGTTGTTACAAAAGAACTTAGGAAATGTATGGGTTTAAGTATTCTAGGATCAGTTTCATGCATTAGGTTCTTTGGGTTTTCCAATTTGAATGTCTATTGATTTGGGATTTTTGTAAATGTTGAACAAAATCAAGAGAGATAAGAGGAGCAAGAGGAGAGACATCCTTGAGCAAGTTTCAAGCAAGGAAACTAAGGTGGGTGGCATTTTTATAATTGAGTAAATAAGCTAGTAAAGTTTCTTTCAAATAAATGGAATTAAATGATTTCCAACTACCTTGAAAATGTGCATTTATTGTTCTTTAAGATGGTTTGA
>JANKYE010000223.1:16965097-16981312 GCA_032467995.1 Erythroxylum dillonii | reverse complement strand
CATAGATGGTATCAGAGCAAGAAGAGTTTTTGAGGAAATCTGTATAAGTAGTTGGATTCCGGTAACGGGATCCAACATTTTGTTTCACAAGCTCCTATCGTTTATAAGAATCGATAGTAACTTGCAAAATTTTCAAGTCACACACAATTCACCCCCCTTTTGCGTATATTTGCTTTATCATTTGATATTAGAGTGAGGTATCACATTTATTGTGTTTTGCAACACGTGCTAGATCATGACAAACAAATTAAGAAGTCTTGAAGGACAATCTGTCTTAAAACCTCCTTATTTTAATGGAAATAACTATTTCTATTGGAAGGAAAGAATGACATATTTATCCTCAATCTGTGGGTATTGAAGTCTAGCAAGCTGTCAAAATAGGAGTTACATCTCTTGCTACTGATGATGTAAAATTATGGATTGATGATGATAGAAGAAATGCACAGCTAAATGCTAAAACAAGACATGATCTAATTTATACACTCTTTCTAGAAGAATATGAAAAGATATCCTACTATTCTACAACTTATGAAATGTGGGGGACAAACATCAAGTTACATTTGAAGGAACAAATGAGGTAAAGAAACATAGGATATGTCTTTTAATGCATGAATATAAAACTATTATCATGAAACAGGGAGAGACCATAGATGAATTCTTTGAAAAATTCAACAACATCATCATAACCTTGAAGAACTTGGGAAAAATATATCCCAATGATGAGTTTGTACAAAGATTCTAAGGTCACTGCCAAAGGAATGGAGACCCAAAGTAACAACGCTAGAAAATGTAAAGGATCTAGACACTATTTCTCTTGATTGGCTAAGAGGAGACTTGATGATCCATGAGACAGAGCTTAGACGAGATGAAGGATCTTCCTATAGAAGAGGAATGGCTCTAAAAACTATTGATGAATTAGCTCCATATACAACGATGATGAAAGCGACACTAAATTGCAAATAGATGGAGATGATGAATTCAATTTTATGGTTAGAAAATATGCACTTTTTTACAAAAAGAAGCTGATAAAGAAAAGAGAAGGAAATAAGAAAACTGGAAATAATAGTTTCATATCAAAAGGCAGTAGCAACAGTAGCAATACACAAAATAATCAAATTATATGTTATCACTGCAGGAAGTTCGGATATACCAGACCAAAATGGTCCCTTCTTCTTCAAAAGGACAACACTAAAAATATAAGACCTAGAAAGCAAGCTATGACTACAGCTTGGTCTTATGAAGATTTTGAGAATTTTTATGAAGAAGAGTCCAAGAAGTAAGCAATGTTTTTCTTATGGCTGATTTATAAGAAGATGAGGTATATTATTCTAACTCTAATATTGAATTTGATGAATTACGATATGCATATCTGTATGCTCAATATGTTAGCCCCGAAATTTTTTTTCTAATAAGCATGATTAGATTAATTCTGTGGTATTGCTAGATTAATTTATGTTGGAATTAATTAGTATACTAATGTGAGTAAGATGATATGATGGAGGTAAATTGAATTAAGTGTTAGGGTGGTAAGTATGTATGAGGGGCATTGTTGGAAGATCACTTAAGATGGAAAGAATTAAGGCATTGAAGGAAGGGCAATTGGGTCATTTTGGCTTCATTAAAGGAAAGAAAGAATACTTGTCTTGTGTCAGAAGAAGAAGGAACGAAAATTAGAAGGAGAAGAGGGAGAGAGTGTCGTTGGAGAGAAAGGAGAGGAAAGAAAGAGGGCCAGTTTAGGTCTTGATTTTTCATGGTCTTAAGGAGTGATTTTGAATTTTGTCCAAGAAGGAAAGAGGAAGAAGAGGATTAGAGCTTCCATTAGAGCCAAGAAATAAATTGATTGGTGAAGATTTAAGGTAAGTTTGTGTTTAATCTTTTGGATTTTGGAAGGAGTTTTGGTTCAAAGAGCTTAGGAAATACATGGGTATGAGTATTCTAGGATCAATTTCATGCATTTGGTTCTTTGGGTTTGTTAATTTGAATGTCTTTTGATTTGTAAATTTTGTAAATGTTGAAGAAAATCAAGAGAGGCAAGAGGAGCAAGAGGAGAGACACATTTGAGCAACTTTTTAAGCAAAGGAACTAATGTGGGTTTCATTTTTATGATTGAGTTAATGAGCCATAAGCGTTCTTTCAAATATATATGGAATTGAATGCTTTCCAACTACCTTGAAAATGTTAATTTATTGTTCTTTAAGATGGTTTAAAAATGTTCATTTATTGTTTTTTAAGATGGTTTGAAAATGTGCCAAAAGTTTTTGTATATGAATTTTGTGAATGAACTTTGAGTGATATAGGAATGACTTCAAAATTGTTGTATTGTGTGGCTTATGGATGATTTGATAAATGGATTTGATGTTGGCATAGGAATGTGTTTGAATGAGTTGTGAAATGTTGATAAGAATGCATATGAAGTATGCCATGTGCATGTCAAACAAGATTTAGAAATGTGCCATTTGGGCAATTGGTTTTCAAGTCATGATTTACATGTTATGTGGGTTTGTGGTAGTCCCCTAAGTTAAGTCAAGTGTGCTTATCAAAAGGTTTCTCCTGCCTGCCCGCTAGTAGTATGGAGCTCCTTCATGGACTCCCCTAAGTTCACAACTACATAAGACCGCTATGCGGAAATGTGTAGTATGCTCTATTTTTGGATCCACCTAAACCATTATGATGTGCTTATGTGTATTTGTGACAAATTTGATTAATTCATTTTGTTTGATGTTATGAATTGCTTGATAAGTTGTGAATTTGGGAAATATATGTTGCATGGTTTTCAATGTGAATTTTGTTATGGAAATGAATAATTCAAGGGTTTTTGCTTGTTTCTTGTGATAAAACTGTTACTCACGAGCGTTAAGCTCATCCCCATTCCTTCCCATTCGCAAGCGATGAGCAACATTTTGAGTGATCGAGTCAATCGTCAAGGAATCACTCCAATTTGCATGTTTTGTTCTTTTGAAGTTAGATTTTGAAAAATAATGCTTTAGTCGCATTTTGAGAAATTATATTTCTTGTTACGTTTGTAATTTGGATTACGCTATAAAATGGCTCAAAATGTCCACTAAAGCGTTGTAAAACTCTTCTTTTTATGTGAATGAAATATTTATAAATTATGGTTGCTTATGGCATTTCATGTTTATGCACTACAAATTTTACGTTTTCATGTGGGTAGGAAATCGTGTTCTGGATTTGAGGGAAAAACTGTACTGATCTAGGGTGAATTTGATCAAGTTGTCTTCATAGAAGTTGTAGCCTGTCCTTTTAGATTTCCAACAATATGCAATTTTTGGATGTCGGAGATGAGAGATATGACGTTTGAGTAGGGGATGTCGCATAGAAAGTGTCACCCGAAGGTTACACTGCTTGCCCGTGTTGGTTTATGCGGTCCGTGTTTTTTTGACCTTCCAAACCTCAGAATTTCAATTTTTGGTCTTAAAAACGTTGTATCCCTAAAAGTCTTCTTTCAAACCATTCAAAAATGAAGTCAATCTGACATCTGTAGTGAGAGTTATGGCATTTGCGACAAGGCATGTGCAATAAGAATAAGGACATGAACATGTTGGATTAGTTTGGCCATAATTTATTCGCCTGACCTCCGATTGAGGTGATTTTTAAAGTGTTAGATTTCTAACACATTTTCCTACTTTCCCATAAAAGTTTATAGCCATTTGGGTTAGATTCAAAAAGACTGATTGGAAGAAATTGAGGGGTCGATTGGGAGAGCATGTTTGGGCCATAAATATCTTTTGGTTTCTTAAGCATATCTTAAGTTGTAGAGCTCCTTCTGAGGTGGTTCTCACCCCAAAATAAATTAGAGACTAAAAGCTATAATTTTGAAGAAGTCAACTGTGATTTTTGCGACTTCATTGTGTGGGCTCGCCTTTGAGGCTTGAGGTGTTATGAGAATGTTGAGGAACCGATGGGGGGCTTTTTAGGGTACATTGACTTGACTCTACAAGGAAACCCGCTCACGTTATATGGTTCAGAATAGTTGGGTTTCGGAAACGGGGACCCAACACAATATAAGAAATTAAATATGTAGTATTTCAAAGAGGATGAGCAGTCTAAAAACAATGATGCATTTTTTAAAATTTAAATTAAATTATTAGAATTAGTGAATAAGAACCTATTGTTTAAGAATGTCCCTTGAAAATGATTATAAACAAAAGGTATCTGAAAAAGAACTTTTGAAAGAAAAGGAGACTCAATTAGAAAATGCATTGCACAAAAAAGAAAAACAATTAGAAGAAAAGGTTGCTAAACTAGAACCTAAAAAAGAGATATTTATTGAAAAAAAATCATATCTCTAGAAAAGGATCTAGCTAATTTTCTGAATGTAAAGAACAATCTTGATGCATTACTTAGTAATGGTAAAGGTGTCTTTGATAAGGAAGGAATTGGATATGATGAAGATAATAATATTAAGTTATACAATAATTTCTTTCTTAAAAATAATAGTAGCTCTATGTCAATGAAGAAGTTATTTGAAATATATGTTTAGAGACCAAAAGGTTAGATTACTAACCTGAAAGGACTCTAAAAAGTTTGGGTACCTAAATTGAGATAATACATTCTGCAGATATGTTTTAGAACAATGACAAAAGAAAATCAATGGATGGTTGATAGTGGTTGTTCAAGACACATACAGGTTAAATATCACACTTTAACTATATTGAAAGCAAAGATGGAGGTGATGTTGTCTTTGCAGACAAAAACAAGGCAAAAGTTACAAGAATTGGTAAAATTGGTGCCTCAAACACGACTTCTATTGATAATGTTTTGTATGTTGATGATTGGAAACATAACTTACTGAGTGTAAGTTAGTTATATGATAAAGGATATAAAGCCGCATTCTATGCATCTTATTAGAAATAATTGATAATAATAACGATAAGTATTTTGTTTCCCTAGAAAAGGATTCATTAATCTAGTATAGTAGATTTGGACATGCTAGCATGAGCATTTTATCAAAACTATCCAAGAATGGATTAGTAAGAGGTATACCAAATTTAAACTTTGAGAATAACCAGGTTTTTGAAGCATGTTTAGAGGAAAGCACGTTAGAAGTAACTTTGCACCCAAGAATGTTGTATCTACCAACCAACCACTTGAGCTTATACATATGGATTTATTTGGTCTTACTAGAACTCAAAATTTTGGCAGTAAACATTATAGTTTTGTTATAATAGATGATTATTGTAGATTTACATCGGTTTATTTCCTAACAAATAAGGATGATGCTTTTGAAGTCTTTGAGAAGTTTTGCAAAAAAAATCAGATTGAAAAAGGATATTGCATTACTTCAATTTGGAGTGATCACAGAGGAGAATTTAATAATAAAAATTTTGAAGATTTCTATGATGATAATGGTATTACTCATAATTGCTGATGTCTAAGGACTCCTCAGTAGACTGGAGTTATTAAGAGAAAGAATAAGACCCTTACTGATATGGGCAGGACCATGCTGTGTAAAAATGATCTACCTTATGGATACTAGGTAGAAGTTGTGTTTACTGGCTGTTACATTTTGAACAAGTGTTTTATAAGGCCTATTCTTAAAAAGACCCCCTATGAGCTGGGGAAAGGAATAATGTCGAATGTTGCCTACTTTCAAGCTTTTAGTTGCAAGTCTTTTAAGTTGAATAATGGTAAGGACAATCGTGGAAAATTTGATGCAAGATCAAATGAAGCTATATTTCTGGAATACAACATTGTTAGCAAAATATTTAGAATCTACAACAAAAGGACTAAGAGGATAGAATAATTAATACATATAATATTTGATGAAACACTACTCTCAATAAAAACTGCTGATTTAGACGATGAAGAGTATCCTTTAGTTCTTAAAGATACGCCATAAATTCAAATTACACCAGTAGTGCCTTTAGATTCACAAGATTAAGAACGCCCTTTTGAAACTAAGATAGAGAAGGCTCATTCTCCATGTACACCTCAACAGGCTTTATATTGCAAAGGACACCATATACTCATAGCAGAAGAACACCAAGAGAATGGAGAGGTCTTCATACACTTCATTATATTTTAGGAGACCCGTCAGAAGTTCTGAGAAAGAGGGCATCCTTAAATAAAAATTATGTTGCCATTGTTTCATAACTAGAACAAAAAATTGTTGAAGAGGCACTTGCTGATGAAAACTAGACTTTAGCTATGAAAGATGAACTAAACCAGTTTGATAGGAACCAAGTTTAGAATCTGGTACCTTATCCAGAAAACAAGTCAGTCATTGGAACTCATTACGTATTTATAAAAAAACTTGATAAAAATGGTAAGTTGGTAAGAAATAAAGCTAGACTTGTAGCTCCAAGCCATAACCAATAGGAAGGTAATGATTCTGATAAGACTTATGCTCCTGTTGCTAGACTAGAGTCTATCAGAATTTACTTGCTAGTGTATATTATAGAAATTTCAAATTATTTCAAATGGACATCAAAACTGTTTTTTAAATTGGATATATTATTAAAGAAGTGTTTGTTAAGTAAACCCCAAGTTTTGAGACCATAGACCATCCAGATTATATGATGAAATTGACAATGGCTTTGTATGGTCTAAAACAAGCTCCTCGAGCATGGTATGATAGGTTATGTAACTTCCTGCTTGAGAATAACTTTGAAAGAAGAAAGGTAGATAAAACTTTATTTATTAAGAAAAAGGAAAATGATTTTCTTATAGTTCAAATATATGTTGATGATATAATATTTGGTGCTATTAATCCATCTTTCTGTGAAGAATTCTCAACTTTAATGCAGGGGGATTTTGAAATGATTATGATAGGTGAACTATCTTTCTTCCTTAGGTTACAAATCAAGCAAATAGAAAAAGTAATTGTCATTAGTCAAAATAAGTACGTAAAGGAACTTATGAAGAAATATTAGTTTGAAAATGCTAAACTAATGGGAACTCCAATGTAAACTGGAATTAAGCTTGATAAGGATGAAGCAAGTAAGGCTATTGATGAAACGAAATACAAAGGAATGATTGGTTCACTTCTATATCTCACAAGTTCAAGACTAGATATTATGCTTAATAAGTGTCTTTATGCACGTTTTCAATCAAATCCTAAAGAAAGTCATCTTCAAGTAGTCAAGAGAATTTTTTGTTATCTTATTAGAACTATAGATTTTAGACTATGGTACCCAAAAATAAATTCATATAACATGGTTGGCTACTGTGATGTATATTATGTAGGTAATAAGGTTGTTAGGAAAAATACAAGTGGCTATTGCCAATTCCTTGGTGGATGTTTAGTATCTTGGTCCTGCAAGAAACAAAATTGCACAGCGCTTTCCATAATTGAAGCAGAATATGTAATAGTTGTTAGCTTTTGTGCTCAAATTTTATAGATGAAGCCTTAACTCCAAGATTTCACTATAAATTTTAGTCATATTCCAATATTATATGATAGCACAAGTGCAATTAATTTATCTAAAAATCTAGTGCATCATTATATGACTAAGCATATAGAAGTTAAACATCATTTTCTTAGAGATCATGTTTTAGAAGGAACTATTGAATTATTGCATGCTAATACTAAAAATACTAAGCCACTTTCAGAAGATAGAACTTGTTTGTTAAGAAAAGAGCTTAGTATATGTAGATTATCAGACATCTAACTCTGTTCGAAGATTTTATGCTACTTCCTTTTGCAGATATTAACAGACTCCTATGAATGTGTTACTTAAAAGGATCCTATTAATTTAAAAGGGGAAGAGTAACTTTATTCATAGATCGTAGTCACTAAATGACATTGTTTCAGATTTAGAAAAAAACACACACAGAGTGCTAGTATATATTTTCATACGAATGACAGAAGATACAGAAATGATCACACCTTTGGGAACTTGTGCGCTCTTTCATCTTCACACGAAACCCACTCTTAGAAACTGTTTGACATACCTGAAATGGTTCCTTCCTACATCTTATCTTTTTCATCCCTTGAAGCTTCTTTTATCTCAATATAATCAAACTCTTTCTATATCAAATCTCTTAAAAAATTACCAGCATTCCTTTTTGAAATGGCATGAACAAAATCGAAGGGTCAAAAGAAATCGTGGAAACCAACTTCTAGCCACAACGAAACCCTACGCCATGAACAAGCGTCTAAATCTTTTGTTTCTGAACCTTCTATGTAACCTACACAAGAATCACCACAAACCTATTTTGAACCCATTGTTGTGTTTTTTATAAACAAGCCCCAATTTTTAGAAAAATCCACTTAGAAGAAACCCTTACATACATACGGGAGAAAGAAGAAGAATATTCATTCGTCATTGCCACTGGAAGAATCAGATTTTAATTCATCCATTGAACATCATGAATCAAAAACTAAACAACGATATGATTCTTTAAATAATTTTGACAAAAAAACCTTGTTGTTTATGACACTAGCTTGTCAAAAGAAGGAGAAAAAGGAAATTATAGATGGAAAGTTGATAATTATATCTTGGGTGCATGAATTTGAAATATTGCTTAGTAAGAAAATTTTGAGTAATTTGTTGGATATAGCTCCCATAGGCAAAACTGATTTTCCCTGTCATAAGTGGGATGTTGCTAATTTAGATATGGGAGACGTAGTGAAATTTATTTTTCTTCACATGAAAAACACACAAGATGGGAGACCTTGGTGTAAAGAGTTGGACTTATTGCCACAATGCCTTACATCTTTATCAACTACTTTAATTTTTCCAAGAAGTAGGTCAGTTGAATGGTGTAGTTTACTAGAAACATATTATTTACAATTTGTTAAATGGTAACCAGATGAACCTTCCAGTAATGATTATGCATTTTATGTTGGATAAAGGTAGTCACAAGAATTACTTACTAAGATATTTGCTTATTATGATGTGTGTTTTGACAAATTTGAATGGTACGAGCTTGCTAAGTACTTGTCCATTCATCAATTCCCTTTCAATTTGGCTATGATCTGAAAGATAATGTTTGGTGGAAAAAAAGATTGAAAGGGTAGTAGATGTCATGGGTCTTGCTTTAGAGAAACAAGCTCCTATTACTCCTCAAGATGCAAACAATATGGTTTTTCATCAACAATTGATGGACATCTGACTCAATCAGGATCAAATGAGTGGTGAGATAACTAGAATGCAAGTTTAACTTAATGACAAGGATCTTCTTCTTCGATTATTGATTCTCTTAAAGAATATTTTTGATGAAGTACATACTCATTTAAACATCTTATGTGAATAACTTTTACTTTTGTTCGTGATTTTTAACTTTGAATATTTGTGCTTTTTTATATAAAATAATTGCATGGTTATTCTCCTTGTTTTGTTTAGTTTTGTCTCATTATTTTTGATAATGACAAAGGGGAAGAGTAAAGGAGATTATATGTTTTGCTTTGATAATTTTGAAATGCTTTGAAATCTATTAATGACCATATGATAGGGGTTTGATATTCATATACTTGCATCTAAGTATCTTAACAATAATAAGAGGCTCCTTCTAATCGTGGTTGATAGTAAGGTCTTCTATATAAAGATTACAGGTATTTTTTGAAATCCTTTACTATCACTTGAATGTTTTGAAAATTATATCTGTTATTACTTGTCATCATCAAAAAGGGGGACATTGTTAACTCAAGGCTTTTAAATTAATGATTTTGATGATAATAATCAATAATATTTCAAATTTAGTCACATTTCAAAATTCAAATTTAGTTGGATTATTTCATAAAAGGCAACGATATATTTAAAAAATTATAAAATTTAGTTGTCCATGTGAAATTAAAGGATAAACATTTAACAATTCCATTTTTACAGGAACTAAACTAACAAACCTATCCAAATAGTCAGAAACAATTCCACAAAATCTGGAATGGATAAGTTACTATCTTTTCAATACAGTTGAAGGAACTGTCAATTCACCTAATTCGATAGTCGATTTCAAGACACAATCAAAAGAGTAACCAAACAACCAAATATTTGGAGATTTTATCAAAGATAGCGAGGAAAATGTTTTGATAGATTCAAAGCCAATTCAGTTAGTTAGTTGATTGAAGCAACGACTAGTTAGAGGAATTCTTATTTAATGGAGAGCTATTGCATTCAAATAGATACCAAATTTGAGAAATACATCTATAGTATCAATACATACTCTAAAAAAATTACACTTTATACCTTTTGTTCTTTAGAAAATGAAAACACTCTATCAAGAGAGAGATCAACATTCATCAAAGCTCATATTAAGCAAATCTTATTTTCTTTTGTTGAGTGCTTGAAGAGGCTTATTAAATTATGGTAGTGTGGAAGGTTGAAGAATCTTGAAAAAGATGTACTTATAAGCTTGGAGAGGCTCTTCAAATTACTACTTGGACATTATTAGGGAAACACTTAAATTAGACACTTGTGAATTGGATGTAGGCTTAGTTATAAGCCAAACCAGTATAAATTGTCAGTATCATTCTTTCTCTTTCCCTAACTTTTAAATTTTCGTGTTATAGTTACTGTTGTTTTCAATTTATAAGAGGCTCCTTTTTTTTAATTTTTAACAAATTACTTTTATTTTAATTTCTCACATGCTCCTATCGTTTATATAAATTAATAGTAACTTGCAAAATTTTCAAGTCACACATAATTCACCCCCTATTGCGTGTGTTTACTTTATCAAATTCATTTGATCGATTAACAAAAAGAAGGATCACAATAATAGTGGCATTATCATCAATGACTTACATAGTTATAATTAGATTGAAAGATGTGAAGAGCTTCTTGACATGTTTTAATTTATGGCATTACATTTAATTTAGCGAGATAAATTTTAATAAATAAAATTATTCTAGATGGTAATTGATATTAATTTTTAAACTTTACTACTTAATTTATATCTAAGATAACTACATAAATACATACATAATTGTATGCCTATTTTGTGATTAAGAAATAGTTACAATTATTGTGTTGTTTTAAGATTCAAACATTTACATTATATTTTATTTTGTATAAGACAAAAACTAATTATTTTTTATGCTTAGAATGAACTTTCATAATTTATAGAAATATTTATAAAATATTAAATTTAATGAATAACTCATTTATATTATTTTGAAATTTTAAAAATTAATATTTTTTGAATTGTCAATGACAAGTTGATAATTTTAAATTTTAACATACATAGTAATCAACAAGCAAATAGTATTAGTACAAGTTTTTAATATTGTGACTCATAATACACTACTTAATATTTGAATTTTAATATAATTGCATGCATAACTACCATTTAAATTTAAAAAGTCAATATATATAATTGTATTATTAAATTTCAGACGTCAATGTATATAATTGTATAAAATTATATTATTTTATTGCGTCTTTAAAGTCATTATGCTTATTATATCTCTATTTTAATTAAATATATTTTAATGGTAGATTATATGACACATAATTTTGTATCACTAAATATATTTAGATAGACATATGCATAAAATTTATTAAAAATCATTATTGCCTACCTTTTCTTTAATAAAGAAAAGTAGAATGCATTTAAATGTAAGAAGAGTGAAGGTCTTACAATGTTACTAGGGGAATACAGTTTAAAACCATGTGAACATTAGACACTAATTAACTGAACAAGATATTAAAAGCAAAAGAAAATAATCTAGAGAATGTTGATGTTGGTGGGAAGGCAATGTAGCGCTACAAGTTCTTTGGTACTGTCTAGCACTTCCAAGGTAAGAACGTCTATAGGCTTGGACTTGGAATCAAGTCGCCTAGCATTTCTCTCTTTCTTGAAAGTTTGGACACACGTACTAATCATTATAATGTGGGACGAGATCACATTTGGAGATTGAGACGATAACTAATGAATAACATCAAAGATGTCGTGCTATTGGATAAGAGACCCACTACGCATGATGATAGCTCACCATATCCTATTAGTCACCTCACATATAAAAATTAAGTGATCTTTGGATTCTTCCTGCACTTGAAAGAAGAGGCACATGGAATTGATGCTTAAATACTTGATCCAATCATCCATATTCAACCAATTATGTACAGTGAGCCATAAGAGAAAGGAGGTTCTTAGTAAAACCATTGTATGCCAAATGATTCTATGTCAAAATACCTCAGGTTTTCTCATCCCTAATAGGTCCTAAATGACTTTGTTTGTTAATTTGCTAATTAGCCTGCCATGCCAAAAGAAAGTGTTTGAGGAGTGGCAGGGATGGTATTAAGGTTGCAAATGTCTAAGGTTATCTAGAAAATTCCAACTACATTCATAGATGAAAGAGTCCATTGTAGCGTGGAGAGGAAAGGAAGAACATCCGAGTAAATGCGGAGATTAGATTAAAGGTCCTTCACCTGCCCAATTATCAAACTGTAAAGAAATGAGCTTCCCATTACCAATGGTGCAAGTAACTTAATTCTAAACTTGGTTCCTCAAACGAAGTAACTGATTCAGAAAATAGAAGTTGATGTTGTTCTTACAAACTACCCGTATACTTCTTCCTTTAAGGAAATAAGAATGAAGCCAATATATCCAAAGTGTTTGCCTATCTTCCATTTCAAGGTGAGGATATAATTGGTGATTTTCATAGGATGAATGTTTAAGCCTCCTTCGACCTTTGGAAAGCAAATGTACAACCATTTAACTTTAGCATACTGTTTAGTTCCTATCGTATGGTTCCATAAAAAATCATTAAGTAATCTTTCAATGGACTTAAGGACCTTATTAGAAAGAAAAATATGTGATCCCCAATAAACATGTAAAGAGTTAAGAATCGATTGGATAGGCTGAATTTTCCCTGCAAATGAAAGGAATTGATTCACCCAAGACCTTATTCTCTTCTGAATTTTCTCCATTGGCAGATAACATTATACTATTGCTAATCTCCTTGTGGAAACTGGGATCCCAAGATAGAGTAGGGGTGGAGGTTTCTCTTTTATACCAATAAGCGAGAATATGCTTAAGGTCATAAAAGTTGCACCCTTCAAAAATACTAAGTGACTCTTATTCAGATTGTTGCTTAACCCTGAGCATTCCTTGAACATGATTAGAAATTTCATGAAGGTACTAACTAAATCATGAGTGGCTCTGTAAAAGAGTGGTAAATCGTCTACAAAAGAGAGGTTAACTATGTTAAGCTTCTTACATTTTAAATGGTATTTGAACTTTGACTTCTTAGCCACTTTATATCGGATGATTATATTGAACATCCTCATGCACTTGATGAAGAGGTAGGGGAAATAGGGTCCCACTACTATAAACCTTTCCTTTCTAGGAAAAATTTGGAAGGATTGTCGTTGATCAAGACCAAGTAGGATACTTTTGATACATATTCCTTGATCTAATTAATGAATATAACTGGGAAACCAAAAATTGCATCATCTTCCATAAGAAACTCCAACTCACACTGTCACCTTATGAAAATCAACTTTGGTGGTACAGTTTAGAGGTGAATTGGTTCAGGAATAGCCATGCAGTAATTGTTAAATAATCAATAAATTATCACCAATGTGCCGGTTACTGATAAAAGCTCCTTGGTTATCAGTGATGAGTTAGCTGAGTGCATGTTTCAATCTAAATGCAAGGATATTTGAAATCAATTTATATAAGAAGTTGGTACAAGCGATTGGCTTGAATTCATTGAAGAAATTAGGAGAAGAGGTCTCCGGAATCAGACATAGAAAAGTTTGATTAACTTCTCAAAGGAGGACTCTCTATGTGAAAAACTCATTCACAGCTTGCTTGATGAAAGAACTAGTAATGTTCCACGTTTTCTAATAAAAAAAACTATTAAGATCATCCAGATTAGATGCTTTCCGCAGTTTATACAAAGTTTCCTTAATCTCTTAATAATCGATTGCTCTACTTAACAAGTCCCTCTCTTCCTAACTTATTTACTTGGGGGCAAAGCCTGTGAGGTTGACCTGGAAAGTAGGGATAGAGGTGGAAGAGATAAGTAGACTTTAAAATAATTCAATGCCTCTTCTTGAATTTCCTGTTAGTTTTGGATTCGACGACATTTAGGTGTGATAATCAAACTGATGTGATTTCAATTCCCGTCAAATCTAAATAGAATTAAAGAAGAATTTGGTGCATTTATGTCCATCTTTAAGCCAGTTTATTCTTGCTCTTTCCTAAATCAATGAATGATGGTTCTATACAAAGAGCATATAATGCGATAATTTTTATTTTTCAGCTGCCAAAAGTTAGGGATCTTGGGGAGATAATGCAAGTTTCCTTTGAACTTCAATAAGGTCATCTCTAGCTTTGGATAAAGCATGTTCAATTGAGCCCCTCAAATATTGCATCCTCTTTAGTTCCTACTTAATATCTTTCAATTTTTGGATGTAGATGTACTGCTTAGTGCCCTAAAAAAGGTATTCCTAACCTCTCCTACATGCATTAAAAAAATTGGAACATTTTTCAAGTAATTATTGAATCTAAATGGAAATATTTATGTTGTGGATTGGAACAAATTTTCAATTCGGATGGGGGTATAGTCTGAGATTAATGGATCCATGAAGTTTGCATTACTATTGGGAAGTTGATTGAGCCATCTTCCATTCACTAAAGCTTGGTCAAGTTTCCTTTGGATGAACCAAGTTGAGCTTTGTTTGTTAGACCACGTAAACTTGTTTCCAACCGACCTTAAGTCTCTTATGCCCAGCTGATCCACGCATAACCTGAGTTACTCAATTTAATTTCTAACATTACAGTTGCCATTAGCTTTAGATTAATACAAAATAGAGTTAAAATCACCACATATCAACCAAGGTAAACAAATCTCTGTATTGAAGTTGTGGAGATCAGTCTAAAATGTAGCTTGTTGGATAGAAGTTTCCTTCAAGAAGGTGAGTTTTATGTGCAACACTTGGTTCATCGAGTGAATGAGTTCCACGGAGACCTCATCAGCCTTATAATATATGATAATTCTATCAAAGAAGTGATGAGCGTGATTGGTGATCGATTTCCAACCTAAGCCCAATGAAAACTTAACAGCATTCTTTAACTTTATTTTGGTTTCGAGTAATCCGACTAATTGAAGCTTTTCCCTCCTGAAAAAAATCCCATAAAGTAGCTTGCTTTGTATGGAAATTTAAACCTCGGACATTCCAGATACTAATGGACATATTAAGGGTGACTGTTTTTAGAGCCTTTGTTACTCCACTGAGATCTACATCTTTCAACTAATTGGAACTTCTGGTTCTGCTCCTCAAGTCCTGGATCAATTTTTTGGATGGACTTCGGGGTGTAAGGAAGTATGTCACTTGAGGAAGGAAAATTTACTACAATATTATCTTCTGGGATGGCTAGGGATGCTAAAAATGTTGCACATGGCTCTACATCATCGGCTAATATGATGGGATATTGGTTCTCCAGTGTGTTCATTTGATCTAATGTCTGGTTGACAAATTTAGGATTCAACTCATCAATAAAAAGATGTTTTGTATGGCTTCTCAACCAGTACATTATATGAGTTTACATCATTATCAATGAATAATCCCATTAGTTCATGATAGCTCCCAGTCTGAAATTTTTTATCCATTTCCTTCCACATTTTCCCTTGATGCTTGGGTTGTGGTTTCCACTAATAGGAGACTGCTACACTATCCTCTCTAAGGGTGCACCCTTCTTAAAATCTCATGATCTATATTTCAGCTAGTAAATCCTTTGAGAGTTCCACACTAACAAAGAGTTGTGCATATCCAACCCTTTTTTTTCAGAGCCATATTCTAGTCAAAACAAAGTGATTTTCTTATGAAGTTTCCTAAAGCACTCAAGCCTTATGTTGACCAATATTCGAGAGGCACATTGTGGAAATTAGTCCAGATCGGGATGTTCTGAATTTTGATATTTTCTAGCTACAGACCAGGCTGCCAGTGTTGAAGAAAAATAGGTTGATCATCTCTACGTCGAGGACCTTCTTCAAGAATCTTTTGGGATATTGAAGTAGACGTAAAAGTAAACAGAATATGATTTTCTTTAGTTAATAAGATGCCACACAATTCTTTGATCTTCCATAGCTTCTGTGCCTACTAATGAATAATAAAAAATGGTGGACGATGATCAAAGAAGAAATCTATTAGTGTGGCTTCCCAACTACAAACTCCTGCTTCCAAAATATTAAGTTTTGGATAAACAACATATTTCCCATCTATCTCCTAGTGTAACATCCCGCCCCGCATCAGAACCGATCCATTATTGAACTGGTCGATCGGTAGAACCGATCGACTAAACTGT
>JANKYE010000223.1:16787372-16802152 GCA_032467995.1 Erythroxylum dillonii | reverse complement strand
ATAAGGCGAGGCGTCAGATTAAACGGACGACCGGGATGGATGCAGAGACACACATCATATAACCGGGAGGCACAACATTCAATGAACAGATATAGCTGCAGAACTTTCAGAGAGGTAGCCATATCACCGTTGGATTAAATGGACACTTGGGATGGATTGATATAATTAGGGAGCACAACATTCAATGAACAGATAGCTCTGAGATGGGATGGATGGATAGACAGAACATTCACAGCATTCAATGAACACATAGCTGCAGAACTTTCAGAGAGGGAGGATGACTCGAGAACTTTCAGAGAGGGGGAGGGGGAGAATGTTACCGTTGGATTAAATGGGCGGTTGGGATGGATTGCATGGTCGTCCTTCCCAACTCGTCCTCAGTATATATACTTAATGATTAGACCTAAAGGATTTCAAGATAGAGTTCAGTGGTTTATAGGCTGATTCAATTGCCTAATGGTTCACTCAGGGAGAAAGGTTGACTTTATGTTACCTTTTTTCTCGTATCTTTGTAGGATATATTTGAGTGATTAAAGCAATTGTAGCTCATGATGATATAGAGTTACATCAAATAGCTGTCAAAACTGCTTTCCTGAGTAAAGATCTTTATAAAGAGGTTTGTATGGTACAACCTGAAGGATTTCAGGATCCAAATGGAACTGACATGATTTACGTATTATGCAGATCAATATATGGTTTACATCAAACCTTCCAAAAGTAATACCTTACAGTTGATGAGGATATGGCCTCTTTCGGCTTCATGAAAAAAAATTAAAAGATGCTTGTATTATAAGGTCAGAGGGAGAAAAATTATCTTCATATTACTGCATGTTGATGATATATTGCTCATGTTAAATTACTTGACCATGTTGTATAAGGTTAAGTAACTTTTGGTCAAGAACTTTGACATGAAGTACCTTGGCATAGCATCTTTTGTCCTAAGTATTCAGATTCATCGGGACAAATCTCAACACTCATTAAACCTCTCACAATGTACATACATTGAGTATGTATTACAAAGATTTAATACGATTCATAGTAAGCCTGTTGTAACACTATCTCTCATATTGAAAGATAATCTTTGGCACAATATCCAAATAATAAAGCAAAGAGAGAGGTTATGAGGAATGCTCCATATACTAGTACGGTTGATAGCGTGATGTATGCTTGGATATGTACTAGGTAGGAAATTACATTGACTATTTGGTCAATATCTAGTTAACGAAGGAGTAGACCATTAGAATGCAATCTAACGAGTGTTGAGATAATTAAAGGGGACTAAGGATTATATATTGGCATATAGAAAAGTCAACAGACTAAACTTCGTAGGGACTTTAGATTCAAGTTTAGCTATGTGTCCGAATGATCGAAAATTCACTTAAGATTATAGTTTTAAATTTGAAGATGATACATTGTCATGGAAGAGTATTAAGTAGACACGGATGACTTCTTTGACCATATATGTAGAGTGTATGCTAAGGGGTTGCTTCACATACGGTTTACATGACTACTATGTTTTGATTAGAAACATGATTCACTAATATGTTTCGTAAACTTACGTTTTGATTAGAAAATCAAATATACCTAAGCGGCGGAAAGATACATACAATAAATACTTACACAATCATTTGTTTATTTACATAGAAACTAGAAACCGGATAAGGATGACAGGAGATGGAATTCATATCATATTAAAAATATAAATAATTAACTTTGACAGAAAGAGAGGGGGTAAAAAAAGATCTCCGTCCAGCCACCTAATATAATTTCTGAACAAATAACTAGTATTTTTATCCTTTTGCTTTTTATCTATTTTTATTACCTTTCGTTCAACAGCATGCTTTAATATAAGTTGTAGTTTCTGAGTTCATATTTATCTTAATATGATTTCCTTTATTCATACAAAGATGTTAGAAGTTTAACATTTTGAAGTGTTATTATTTTTGAACGATATATCTTAAAGCTAACAATTTTTCAACTCATTTAATTTTAGCTTTGTTTATATATAAGCACGTTCACTCAATAAAGTGGCGCATTTTTTCGTATTCTAAAGTTACAAAATAAATCATGTACATGCTATATTAAAATTTATTTTTCATGTAGTAAAAGAATAAATCTACTTATTAATTTCTTCGTATTAATAACATTGTTTAGTATCTAATGTAATATGATTTTTACGATATTTTAAAATAAATTTAATTAGTTCTAATCAAGTTTAAGAGCAGGGTCAAATTATCATATTAATGACATTTAATTAGTAAACATGTATATATTTTATTATTATTTTAAACTTAATCTTATTAGAATAAGTTTGTTTAAAAATTTTAAAAATAGAAGGAAAATTTTGAAGAATTTATAATTTTTTCTAATGTTTCAAATCTATGTCTTTCACCTTAAATTAATTTATGCATGCTTTTGTTTCAAATTTCTATGTGATATTGAATTTTACTAGAAAGTAACAGATTATTTTTTAATATGTAATTATTTTGGCGAACTGTTTGTTAGTCAATAGAAGATTAATGGAAAATTCATATAACTATTATATTACCCAATAATGCAGCTATGTGCATGATTATTCTTTCTTATTTCCATCAAGGAACCTACTCAGCTACCGACCGAACATCATCTTCATTAGTTTTCATTCCCAGCGAAATTGACCAGCAACTACTCCATGTTAATTAAACAGCGCTGATATGAATAGGGAGCATGACGTAAAGCATCCGTCATGGATGAGGCAAAAGCTGTTCACGATAAGGCATGATTGGTAACAGCAGTTTCTGTTTTTCTTTTGGTTTTTTTTTTTGTGTAATGGAAGAAACAAAGCAAGGAGGACTAACGCCTCAAAGAAGCAACAGATCTCTGATCATTAAGAAGTAGAGTGCGTATGCCTAGAGCGGATAGTCCCAGATAGACTAAGAGGACGTATTGGAAGAACCCTGTCTTTCTAGAAAATCAACACACTGATTAGCTTCCTGAAAGATATGCTGAAGACAGCAAGACCAATCCCTTCGCATAATCTCTTGGATGTTAAATAAAGGCATCCGTGGCGTTGAACATTCTTGTCCTAGCAAATTACCAAAACACCGGGACATCATGAGAAGAACTCATCTCATCTTACTTGGTTATAGGTCGACTTTCACTGCATATGAATGGATCTTTGTCGAAAATGTTAGACAATTTTGTCCTTTTTTATAAAGTTGGACAATTATTATAAAAAATAGATCATAATCAGTATAGACTAGATTCATATTGGGCCTGTGATGGGAAAGCTCGATATGAAAGCTATATATAAAGGTTAAGGTTTCTTGCAATTACTTATATATCATTCGTAAACATAAGGATTTTCTGATTCGTTAAAAGAGCTTACGTTTTGAGAAAACGTTTAGAAAGACCTTACCCGCGTCTCGGAGAGCAGTTCTCGTGAAAGCGACTGTAGATTCATGCTCATTTCAACTTCGAAAAACTCGTTTGAAGTTATGGAGACCAAAACCTGGTATTTTTAACATTTCTTCATTTCTTGCTCTTTCATGATTAATCCGTGATACGTAACTAAGGTACCGTTACGTATTATACATGGTATCATAGTGGTGATGTGATCGGGTGCTTAAAAATAAAGATTTTTCAGCTTTCTCTCCATAAGGTTTTCAGAGATTTAACTTCTGTTTTTCAACCTTTCTTGTTTTTTATTGCATAAAAGTAGTATAAATGTGTTTAGCCTTGAGAAACGGGGTGAAAATTAGTCTGGAAGTGTGAAAAAGGGCCTGAAACTCACTGAAAATCGTCATTTTTTGGCAAGGACGATGGAGACCGTTGCACACGCGCCCAACGGAGCATAGTACCTCCTCGAGAGGCAGTACGTCGCTACATGCGCCAAACATGTGGTTGACACGTGGGTGGACAGTGTCGCACCACATGTCAGCGCGTGCAACACACAGATGCGCTACAGTGCGCTGACGTCAGCAATACAATAATTTAAAAAAACACACAAAAATTTCAGATTTTTCGTTAGGGCGCTCCGGGATGTTTTGGGTTAGTTTTCGAGTCTGAGAAATTCATAAAGTGAATTTTCAATTTTTCTAGATATATTACATTAGTAATAAATCAAAGTTTAACTCCATAAAAAGGAATTAAAGCGGTTTGAATCCAATTTGAAGTAAATTTTCATACTGAATCTTGTTGTAAGGTTCATTTGGGTTTTACATGACACATTTTATGTGTGATCTTTTGACCAATTTTGGAAAAAGAGGGTTAATGTTTTGTATTTAATGTTTCTATTGTACAATTGTTGTTTAATGCAAAACATAATAATACAACTTTCTTGTCATATGGTTTGTATACAATGTGTCTTACCCTGAATTAGATATATGTGTCTTCGTATCTTACTAAACAAGTTATGAAATGAAGAACCCTGATGAATGAGAAGTCATACATGGTGTGGAATAAAAGTTTAAGCCACATTTCCAGAGTTAAGGTTGAAAGATTGATCAAGAAAAATATTTCTCAATTCTAGATTATGATAATCTGGGAACATGTGTTGACTATTGTAGGGGTAAGTTAACTAATAAGGATATTGAGGTAAACTCATGCTTTTTGACTTATTGAGTCTGATACATAAAGATATCAGTAGACCTTATACAGTTGTATTATGCAATTCTAAATTTATTCTAACATTTGTTGATGATTATTCTCATTACAGTTATGTGTTCTTGCTTAAATACTGAAGGTTGAGAACCAATCGAAAAAATTCATCAAGATAATCAAATTTGACTATGAAGGAGAATATCATGGCAAACATGGTGTTTCAGGACTTTAAAAGGTCCGTTTGCCAGATATTTGAAATCAGTTGAAATAGTGACTTAATTCACTATGTTGAGTAGTTCTGAGCAAAATGGTGTGTTGTCGAAAGACATAACTGTACCCTAAAGGACTTGAAGAAGTCGATGCAGAACAGGGTTATTATACTTGATTATCTAGAAGTTTGGAAACCTAGCCTTGCACACATTCTTGTATAGGGTTGCCCTACTGAGATAGTATAATCCTTATAAAGAAAGATTGCATGCTCATTCCGCTCGATGCTATTTAGTAAGATATTTCGACTATTTTAAGGCTACAACTTTTACTGTATAAAAGGGAGACTAGAATAGTAGAATCACAAACAACTAAATTTCTAGAGTACAATGTCTATAATGATGGTGGGTCCTTTAACACTTCGGATCATAGCAGGGCGGATACTACAGTTATCATGTACCTGCTACTTATATAGTTAGATCCGGTGACCTAGGTCTCTGTACCGTGCCTATATAAGAAGAGGAATCCATACTTGTACACACAGTGGCTCCTGAAGGTACAAGATCTAATGCAGTTAGGTAAATCCATTAAGGTGAGACGACCTGTTATACTATTTGATTACATAGTTTATCAGGTGTACATAACTATGATATTAGACATGTTTCAAATCCAGTTACTTTTATAGAAGTTGTTTTTGGTCCCAATGTGGATGTGTGGTAGGATGCAATGAATGGCGAGATGTAATCCATAAAGCATAGTAAAATTTGGGAGCCAGTTGATTTACAGCAGAGCTGCGAACTCGTCAGTTGTAAATGATGATTAGACCTAAAGGATTTCAAGATAGAGTTCAGTGGTTTATAGGTTGATTCAATTGCTTAATGGTTCACTTAGGGAGAAAGGTTGACTTTATGTTACCTTTTTTCTCGTATCTTTGTAGGATATATTTGAGTGATTAAAGAAATTGTAGCTCATGATGATATAGAGTTACATTAAATGGCTGTCAAAACTGCTTTCCTGAGTAAAGATGTTTATAAAGAGGTTTGTATGGTACAACTTGAAGAATTTCAGGATCCGAATGGAACTGACATGGTTTGCGTATTATGCAGATCAATATATGGTTTACATCAAACCTTCCAAAAGTAATACCTTACAGTTGATGAGGATATGACCTCTTTCGGCTTCATGAAAAATAAATTTAAAAGATGCTTGTATTATAAGGTCAAAGGGAGAAAAATTAATACAAGGTCAGAGGGAGAAAAATTATCTTCATATTACTGCATGTTGATGATATATTGCTTATGTTAAATTACTTGACCATGTTATATAAGGTTAAGTAACTTTTGGTCAAGAACTTTGACATGAAGGACCTTGGCATAGCAACTTTTGTCCTAAGTATTCAGATTCACCGGGACAAATCTCAACACTCATCAAGCCTCTCATAAAGTACATACATTTATGCCTTTTCTCATTAGTGAGAATCAAGGGGCATTCTTGCCTGGTAGAGATGGTGGTGATAATATCCTATTGGTTCAGGAACTCTTAAAAGGTTACACTTGTAAGAGGTCCTCCCAGAATTGCACCATTAAGGTTGATTTACAGAAAGCCTTTGACAGTGTTTACTGGGGATTCTTATTGAAGGTGCTACAAGAAATGAACTTTCCCCCAATGTTCATTAATTGGATCAGCCAATGTATTTCTACAACTTTCTATGGAATCCTAGTCAATGGAAGCCCTAAAGGATTGTTTAAGGGGAGGAAAGGTCTTAGGCAGGGGGATCCTCTCTCCCCTTACCTATTCCTCATTTGTATGGAAGACTGAGATTTGCTTGGTTTGCAGCTTGATTAAGATTGTGGGGGCATTTATTAGAATTTCAAAGTTTATGAGTTACAAGGAAGAAGAGGTTTCAAGTTGACATATATAGATCTAAAACAAGAACTAATGAGGCTCTCATTTTTATTTAATTAGGGCTTTTTTTTCTCTACTGTTCCCGTGATCGCATTTTGTCTATAATAAGTAAGCTAACTGAAGGTTTGAAGTTCTTAGTGTCTAAGATTATCTATTATTTATCATTTATTTTTTATTGCACATTTTTGGTAAATTTATTTTGCTTTTCGGTGATACGTTTCCACTTTCCACTACTTTAAGGATTGTTTTAGGTACATTTAACTAAGTAAATATCAATTCGCTTGAGGCATTAAACTTGAGGATGCTCACAAACTCATAATGGCGGCTTGGATATGGAATGTGGTTCAAGTGCCATGGATGATCACGAGTTACTAGTCTCACCTCCATGGTATATACAAAATCAGATATTTTCCTACTTTTTTCTTTTCATCAAGGAAAGGAGAGTGAGATTTCCCAACTTTAACTAGATTCAAAGCCACCTTAAATGGCGGACTCTTAAAATAATATACATAATTAGGGGTGGCAATTGTACCCGAATCTAATGGATACCCGATAAAATTACCCGAACGGGGACGGGTATGGGGAGCAAATTTTTACCCGTGGGGTGGGTATGGGAGGTTAACAAAAATACCCGTCGGGTATCGGGGCGGGTATGAGGATATCACCCCCCATACCCGTTTACCCGTTATATAATAATTACAATTTTGCCATTATATATATATATATACTCACCCTTGAGTGTTTGTCTCTTGGCTAAGTTTTCAGGTTTGGCTACCATATTCGAATGCATTTGCTTCACAGATCTGAGTCATCGGGAGAACCCAGGAGTTGTTTTGGGGATTACAGAGTTTAATCTACTAGCAAGTTGTTCACTGCGTGAGGAGGCAAAGATCGGATGGCGTCTTTGAGAACCTTAATCTCCTCGTCATCGTAGGAGGCACCGGATTCCACAGCCGTCGCCGTTCCAGAAACGTCGATAACGGAAGTAGTCTCGATCTCGCTGGACATTTGAATAACAGATCACTCCAGAGAACCAACTAGCGGGAGGCGCAATTGTGCAGTTTTTCTCCGTTACACTTGAACATTTTAGATATATTTTTATACCCACACAGAGTCTTATGCAGGATTTTGAAGAGGTATACAAGGTAAAGTCTTCTCTGGGTTTTGGTTGTCTTGCGAATTCCTTTGTGGGTTTTCCTTAGATCTGGTGCGTATCAAGATTGGATCTTTTTATATATTTGTTCTTGATTTTACCAAGATGTAAGCTTTTTTGTTTTGGCATATCGATTATCTCTTGATTCATGTCAACCACTAAAACCATAGAGTGCCTCCCGCCGGTAGATGCTCCTTCACCGCCGGAGCGAACGCACCTCACCTCCATGCCACTGCTAGCGGGAAAACGGGTACCCGATGGGGGTCAAACTCCCAACGGGTACAGATATGAGGGTGCCAAAAAAATCCCCGACGGGAATGAGGGCGGGTATAGAAGTGGGGGCGGATTCATGGAACGGGTACGAGGGATGGCATACCCGCCCCATACTCATCCCGTTGCCATCCCTATACATAACGCATCCGCATTAAGGCCCGCACCTTTTCACTACCACATCTTATCATGTTTATTATATTTATTGCACGCGCTAGTGAATTAATTACACAATTAGTTACTCCATGAACGATAATTGGGCGGGAGACAAAACCAATAAAATTAAAATATAGAAAAATATTAAATACAATATCTTTAAAATCTGAGCAGTGCATGCTTATTTGATTGGGTTAACTCAGCATTTTGGAGTGGTAGAATAGTTTTGTACAAGAGACAAAATATACGCCATTGTCAGTTCATGCACTTTCTGAATTTCAAAATTTAAAATTTGTAAAGTTACTCGTTTTTCTATTATTTCAACTGCTGATGTTGATTCATTTGATCAATTCAATTGCCTTTGCTATTTGCCAACTACATGATTATCCAACCTTTTCTTTTATCACTCCCCGATCAATGCATCTCTTATAAATAAAAGTTTCTTTTTGAATAATATTATTAGAAACTATAGATGATATAACGACACATATAGTTAATACAAGTTAGAAAATTGATGATGCTAATAGACTTTTTGTTATGCTATCGAAAGCCTATATCATGTCACCTAAAACTAGAATAAGGAGGTCCTTTGCCCTAATTAGTATTAGTCCTCGGTATTTCCTCTAGCAAAGTTATGTGTACGAGGAGGTACTTTGGTGTGAAGAAATTGTGGAATCAATTAATTAACGAATAATTTAGAATTAAAAGTTGTAAAACCCTAAGTGTTTGCTTTGAAAATAAAGTTTATAATAGTACATTAATGTGTTGAAATGTTAAGAAATTATAGAATTAGATTTTAGAATTCCAAAGTTTAAAACATTGATATAGTTCTAATAAACTTAGAAGATCCTCAAGGGTGTGAAGATTGAATCCAGGATAAGATCCTTATTATTATTAAATTCTTTCTTATTATTAATTTTTTTCTTCTTTTTCTCTTAATTTTAATATTATTAATATTATTGTTATTATTATATTCCTTAATTAACTTTCTTATTAAGGAAAAAACTTCTTCAATAAATAACTCTATTCTTGAAATAGCTAAAGACAACTTTTGATAATCTTTAACTATTCTTAAAATTTAAGGAATACTTAATCTTAGGATTAGGCATTCGGGTATTTTCATTTAACCAAACAAATAATTATTTAAATTTTAAAAATATATCAAAAATAGAATTCCTATTCAAATAAACTGAAAATACCCTTAGCTTTGAAGAGCCCAACTTTTCCATAAAGAACTATGAGAGTTGCTCCCCACCGTTTAACCCAAAGGTCCAAACAATTGAATTGCCAAAGATGGGCTGTAAGGGAAAAATTTCCGATATGACATGTCTTAATCCATTTATAATTTGTACTTGACTCCTAATTTCTCCACCCAGTCAACTGATGATTACATGGGGGGGACAAGTAACAACATACATTTATTTATTTTTGGTTACAAGACAACATACTTTATTGCACGCCATACCATGTAAATCATTCAATCAAATATTTAGTTTCTAGTTGTATGTCGTTTTTCCAAACGTTTTAAATTAGTTATATGTTATCCATTCAACAGAATAATTCTTCGACTTGTAATCAGAAAAATAATCATATTATCGCAACAATATGTAGCTTCAATAAGATGAATTTGGGATTGTGTGGTGAGGATGAGACGAAGGGGAGGATAAAGCAAACTTGTTCACGGCGCCGAAATGGGAATAAATGCAATCGTGGCCCATTGAAGAAATTACTGAAATTTATATACACACAAGAGATAGTTGAGTATTTGTGGTACTGAAGTGTACTATTATCTTCAACTTTATTTATATATACACAAGTGATAGTTGAGTATTTGTGATACTGAAGTGTACTATTATCTTCAACTTGGGAAAGAGCCCACAAAATGTTCATGTAGACATAAACTTGAGACACAATTGGCACTCCCAATTCCCAAATGTCATCCTCCACAATCGCATTATTTAACAAAAATCCCAATTATTTTCACGTTCCCATTCACGTCAATTTCACATCTCTTACACGACCCACTACTCTTGTCACCCTTTTAATTATCGCTACTCTTCAGTCCTCTCCTCAATCCCCTATCTCTTTGTATCGGAGAAAGCTAGGAAGTTACTTCATATTTTATTTGGGCGTCTCTTTGTTCTAATTTCGAATCGTTTCTAATTTACTTGCAACAGTGTTGGAGACCAAACAAAGATACCAACATGAGTACACTCCAACTCCAAGATTGGCCCGAGCCAATAGTGCGCGTCCAATCCTTGTCCAATAGTGGCATATCCAAGATTCCAGACCGATATGTCAAGCCGCCTCTCGAAAGACCGTCCATAAATCCTTTCTCCGTTGCTGGGAACATACCGATTATTGATTTGGAAGGACTATCTGGGGAGGATGAGAATTTTCGTGCCAATATACTTAACCAAATCTCTGTGGCGTGCCGTGAATGGGGATTCTTCCAGGTTCTTAAGCATGGGGTTAGTCCTCGACTCATGGACCGTGCTCGTGAAGTGTGGCGTGAATTCTTCCATTTGCCAATGGAAGCTAAGCAATTGTATGCCAACTCTCCCAAGACTTACGAGGGATATGGTAGCCGGCTAGGTGTGGAGAAAGGTGCCATTCTTGACTGGAGTGACTACTACTTCCTTCACTATCTCCCTTGCTCTTTGAAAGACTACAACAAATGGCCTGCTCTCCCGGTTAACTGCAGGTGATTATTTCTTCTTTAATGGTTAACTTTTAGTTTATGGTTTTGATGCCTTTTCACACTTGCAAGTTCGACATGTCAGATTGATGTCATATGACGTTGTATAGATATCATCATACCTAGTATTGATTCTGAACCATATGTTTGGAATCCACCGAATTAACCAAACTTTTAACCTTTTCTACTCTTTCTTTATACGATAGATAGGTTTTATCAATAATATCTCGTTGATTTGCAGGGAAGTGATAGACGAATATGGGAAACAAGTGGTGGAACTATGTGGGAGATTGATGAAGGTTTTATCAATAAACCTTGGATTACCAGAGGATCGGCTTCAGAACGCGTTTGGGGGTGAGAATATTGGGGCATGTCTAAGAGTTAACTTCTATCCAAAGTGTCCACAACCTGACGTGGCACTTGGTCTGTCGTCGCATTCGGACCCTGGTGGCCTGACGCTTCTCCTGCCAGATGATCATGTGACGGGTCTGCAAGTTCGTAAAGATGACAACTGGATTACCGTTAAACCAGCTTCACACGCTTTTATTGTCAATATTGGAGATCAAATCCAGGTAGGCCTCTCTCTCTCAGCTAACATATGAATGGGAAAGATGGTTGTTGGATATAAATTTAAAGCTAAAAAGTGAAGCACACGGAGGGGTCATTTTTAGGGCCTCTAATCTTCTGTACCACTTGTTTTATACCTACTCTGTACTTATTATATCTGAACCATTCATTTATGTAAGATCTATAAAAATAGATGGTTCAAATGCAATGAGCACAGAATAGGTATAGAACAAGAGTACAGAAGATCACGTCTCTATTTTTAGTCGGGCGGGAAAAATCATCAACCTTTGACGGATCTAGTTATTGAGGAAGATTAGCCATTTCAACCATTCTCTACAATTTGAAGGAAATAAATGAAGAATTTGAACTCGGGCACGACCTCAATATTTATCTTTTTCCTACTTAGGTCTGTTCAAGGCATTTATTGATTTAGTTCAATTGGTGATAAACTTGGAAGCTTTTTAATGATTAACTCTTTGGAGAACAAAAAGAAAAAAGAAAAAAGAAAAGAAAACGGGACATACAATCAAAATTGCAATAGTCGGACAAAGATGGGATTGGGCTGGGATAAGGCTTTTCAATCTTTCCTAAATAACACGTGTTACTTGTCTTGTCATTGGTCGCTTCATGCCCTCGATGAAAAAGTATTTGTTAAGTATTAAATCATTACCAACTAGTGCCACGTTTTGATCATGTTGAGTGGACATACATACTCGAGAATGTCGAAAATTAAAATCTAGAAATATGCGCACTAGGACTGCAGAATGCAGAGAGGGTGTTAATTAGTTAACCATAAAATCTGTTCACTTTATGTCCATCCCTTTCTGCATCGTATAAAATTTTAATTCATCAATCGACTTCAGTTAATTAGCTGTATTTTTTTTTTCATTCTTGAATTATCACCGTTTTTTGCAGTTTTGAATTCATCATTCAATTTCAAGCTCCTGCTTCTTTGACTTTGCGAGGGCCTTTTTAAACATACAAACATGATGTTATCTCCTCTTGTTTGTTAGTCCATCCACTTCCACTTCAAGTTATGTGTCGCCAAAAGTGACGGGGTTTTGTCTAGGAAAAGTCTTAACAGTTAATATCCCGATCTCACAACTACAATTGGATGCCATTTTAGTGTAGGTGTTCGTAGACTATAATATGCATTATCCACTCAGGAACCCTTTGAGGAAAAGAAAACATGTTTCAGTCCATCGTCTTTGAGTTAAGATTTAATATTACCTTCAAATTGCGATAAACATTTAACTTACTATTGTGTGGCATAATTATTTTGACAGGTACTGAGTAATGCAATTTACAAAAGCGTTGAGCACCGAGTGACGGTGAATCCGGTTGAAGAGAGGGTGTCATTGGCCTTCTTCTACAATCCAAAGAGTGACATACCAATAGCGCCAACTGAGGAATTGGTGTCACCGACGAGACCTGCACTATACACGTCGATGACATTTGATGAATACAGACTTTTCATGAGAATAAGAGGTCCACGGGGAAAATCGCAAGTCGAGTCTCTTAAATCTCCCAGATGACATAGTTGGTTTGTCTTTTTAGCAAGAGAAAAAAAGAATAACAATGGGACGAACTCATTCTAATTGACATTGTAAATCACATGTAAACGGTCCTTCTTGAATATTCTCAGACATTCGCATCTCTCTTTCTCTCTTCCTTCTTTACTCTTCTTGTTCGTTTGTTATTTAACGTTAACGTATCACTGTTAGATTCTTAAAGTTCGGGGTACTTTTTAGCGACTTTCACGATACACCTTAGGGAGAAGGTTAGCTACAGTACACACATAAGTGAGAGGGAGACATGCGAAAATACTAAGGCAAACATGGGCGAGTAGGATTGGACTTCGTACGAATTTTGGTAGAGTCTCGGACTTTGCGGAGATTGACTCGACCCAGGCTAAGGACTTGATGGACTAAGGACTTGGGCCATGCTTAGATGAATATATCACAACTAGCGAACTTATTGTAGGAAGCATTGGATTAGGCCAATGTGCTATATGGTAAGATCACACTGCATCATCAGCGGATAGAAATCGTGAGAAAATCTTGGATGATGTGGAGACAACTAGGAATTAAAGTTGTAGAGGGACTCAACATCTGAAAATAGTAGAGATCTTCAAGGATAAGGATGCTAGTTTCGTATTTGAATGTAAACTTTATTTTTATGTTATCTTATAGATTCTATCAGTTAGAATCCTATTTGAATGAGGATGTCATCCAATTGGTTCATGTGATGTAATCTGATAGAGATAGATGTGATCTTAGCATGATCTTAGGCAGTTTAGTTTAAGTGGGATTCTAAATTTAACTTGGCTTCCAAGTTAAAGTGCCTATATATAACACATTCGAGCTTTGCTCTCCTCATTCAGTCAGAAAGAGATTTTGTATATATTTTTTTGAGGGAAAGTATATAAAGGTTGGGTTTATCGTATCTCTCTTGTTTCCTGTTGCATTTATTTTCTTATTGCTTTCGTAGCATTGTTTTTTCGAGTGTGCAGGGTAAACACTGTGAGGGTCGTTGAAGGCTGAAGTCTTGCTTAAGCTCGAGAGTGCAAAAAATCGCCTTGAAACTTGCCAAAAATTGCCATTTTTTATGGAAACGACAGAGACCGTTAGGTGTGTGTGCTCGAAGGTGCATAGTACTGCCCCGAGGGGCGGCACGTTTGGCGCGTGTGAGGCATGCGCCAACCACGAGTCGATAGATGGTGGATATTGTTTTGTCACATGTCGGAGCATTCAACGCACACACTGCTGGGACCCAATCCGGGAACCGGATCCCAATCCGAAAAACGGAAAACAAAAAGCGAAACAAAGTGCGGAAAGTCACGAATCGGAATACGACTAACAAAGCGGAGAGAAACGACGTAATCGAACTGAAACACATTCCGACATCCCAGATCCAAACATGAAGCATAGCAAACTGATCGCGTTGGAAATACTAAGACATTCCAAATCCGGTCTAAATGTTTTTTTTCTTTTCATAACCTTATTCCTTTTTCTTTAATCACTCTTATCCAAAACAATACCAATCCATACAATTTATTTTTTGGAAACTCATCCTCGCACAAATTTCAATTCACGTAATTCATCTTAATCATGCAATAACTCAAAATTTCATCTTTGAACTAAACACTTATCTTTAACAAACTAACTCTTATTCTTATCTTTGCCATAACCCGATTTTATCGAAAATCGGGCAGCATAACGGCTGTATTTTGAACAGCCCAAA
>JANKYE010000223.1:16766112-16779868 GCA_032467995.1 Erythroxylum dillonii | reverse complement strand
AATCAAACGACATTGATTAAACTCCTGAACGGAGTCTAAACGTTCTTGTTCCATTCGTAACTTTCCGTTCTGCGTCAAAGTTCTCTACACTAACCAAGTTCGTTCATAAAGTTTAATTTAATTAGATTTCAAAGTAAATTTATATCTAATAAAAGAATTTCAATTTTCAAATTTAAAAAATCTACTCAAAATTCTTGATTTAAACTTGCATCGAAAATGAAAATTTGATCCAAATTTTAGTTAAAATTAAATTTCAAACTAAACCCGAGATACATGACATCATCAAGGTGCGGAGTTGTGTTGTAGAACATTTCAACTTTTAATGATTTATTAGATATATTTTAATTTAATTTAAAACACTATTTATTGTCAAAAGAAATATACATACAGAGATACACACACACACTCTTATATAATATAATATAATTTAAATTTGTCTTATTAATTTTAATTTTTAAAAAATTTATAAAAATAATTTTCTGTAAAATACATTAAATTATTCTTAATAACAATACAAATTGTTAGGGCTAGATTTTAAATGCTAAAATTTTTAAAAGATAATAATTCAACGTAGTTAAATTTTATTTAGTTAATATATATATATATATATATATATATGATAGTCATAATATTTAACTTAAATCATTTGAAATAGTTTTCATTGCATTCAAGTCATCAAATCAGCGAGAGAGAAATCAAGAGCCCGACCATGGGCTCAGCGACGCCCAGTGTGGTTTCCATTCCTCGACATTTTGGAGTCAACATACCTCGAAAATCACTTTAAAAACTATACGCTTTTTAAGTTTCCTACCATATATTGCTACCATCATCAGCCGTGTCACACGAAAACATCGATCTGCAATCTAAAGAGCATGGCTGAATAGTTTCATCAGTGCCATCACTTTGACGTTAGGCATATTAAACAACATTACTACTAAAACGAAACATGATATAATACATGCCATCTAAGGTGTAAAGTTTCCAGGGTTATATTCAACTAAACAAAGCATGATATAAGACATGCCATCTAAGGGGTAAAGTTTCCAGAGTTAATCAACTAAAACAAAACATGATATAAGACATGCCATCTAAGGTGTAAAGTTTCCAGAGTTAAATTCAACTAAAGAGCATCTGTTACACATAGACACTATGACACGCAGTGGGGAGAAAAAAGGAAAAATGAAAGAAAGAAAATGTGATATCTATGAAGTTATTTTATGAAGACATCAACGTAGTAAAAGAAACGAGGAGGTTAGCACCGTCACAAGCTTTTCACTCAGGCATCACTGTCTAACCTTCTTTGAGCTGCATGAAGGGCATTTGTACTGCTTGATCATTTCTGCCTTTGCTGGTGTTATCTTCACACACTTGCCGTGGTACCAGCGTTCACAAACATCACAGCATATCCAAAACTCATCAGCATTATAGTTCCCTCCACAGCTCCCACAAAGTGTGTCACCGTGTTCATCTTCTTCCTCTGCATAACTTTCATCAAGCAACTTGGAGTTACCTTTCAACTGTCCATCAACTGCTCTCTGCATTGAAAAGGTCAATTCATACTCAAATTTAGTTGAATATAGGAGTAAGACAACATAAAACTCATAACTTAATTCAGTTCTTCAATCCATTATGATAAAGAAAAATATCACCTTTGTGTTGTTTCTGGACTTGTTTCCACTATCAACACTAGGTTTGTCTTTAACGGGCTTCCTCCCAGTTACCACTTCAAACAGGGTTGGCAGATCATTTATAAGGCTAAAAAGTCGTTTCCTGTTCAACAAAATGCATAGAACCTTAATACTACATCCACAACGAAGAACAAAAGGCCATGCCATAAGAAGGTTTGACATGCATGCACACTGGCAAACCCAAACAACTATAACACAACCAAACAGATTGCATCTTTCTATTTATTTCTATTACATGTTCGATGTAGTAAATGGTAAGAAATGGCAGAAGTGACATGCATTGACACTGGCAAACCCAAACAACTATAACACAACCAAACAGATTGTATCTTTTTGATTATTTCTATTACATGTTCGATGAAGTAAATGGTAAGAAATGGCAGAAGCATTAATCAAGAAAATATATTTCTTCTATAAATAGTCAAGAACCTACCATGGTCTCCAATATGCCTCTTGATGGAATTCAAATCTTCAGCACATAAATTTTTGGAATGTAGGTCATCAAAAATGGAACAAGAATAGACAAAACAGGGATTGCAGGTGCACAAAGCCTGACCTAAATATCATCTCATTCGATCTAATAATAACCAAATGAAATATGTTAAACATGAGTACCAAAGATGTTTAAATTTAAGACGAGAATAGGACTTCTGATAGCAACTGTCATGATTAGACAAGCTTTTTCCACATTTTTCTACATAAAAGTTGGAGTAAAACAGAAAGATCAGTTGCTATATTTTGGGGTATTATCTGGATAAAGGAAAGCTAGGGAAGTACTGAGGCGGGACGTTAAATGGAGAACAGCAGTAGTCTATGACTACCTAAGATACATTTCTTCCCATAACATGATAACGTGATGTTCATGAGATTAAACTTGTATTTTGGAGACTACTTTAAATTGTTTCAACTTTCACGAGCACACATAAGGTATGCTCTTCAATACATGCTTTCACATTTATCATTATTGCGGGTAATGCCACCATCTCATTCAACAAAGAAAAGAATGAGAGATGCAATTAACCACCTTTTGGACGAGCATGGAACATTGGTAACCTGCCTTCAAAGTAAAAGGGCATTTCTTCCCACGAGATCTAGATGAAAAAATAGTTTCTCAGCCTGTATCCAGATTACTTAAGAAACTTATTAGATGATTTTATGGATCACATAAGCATTCAACCTGGCAGACATTTGAATCATTAAAACAAAAATGTGTTGTAGCAGCACTTGCATTAACCCAAGTTCAATATCGTAAGTCTGTCAAGGACAAGATTGGGTTGTTTTAGAAACTTAAATTAATCCTTCATTGGTGGTGCCAAGTTGGACAGTAACATCTCATAGGCACTTCCTAATCAATCATACTATGTGCAAGTAAATATTGGAGACATGAAAATACCTTTCATTACGACTCAATTGAGCACCAAAGTAGAATGCCACAGAAAGCAACCAACAGTCACTATGCACTGCTACCAATGAAAGCCAATCTTTGCGCTGCATACCATCTCTTGCAAAATTGATGCCTAATGCCGGTTCAGGGAGTTCCGGTGGCACCTCCTCTGCAGGTAAAGTCACCTCCCATGACTCATTTGGGTGTCCATATAAACATAAATTCTCCTTTTCTGCAAGATCACAAGGAAAGGACATGATGACTGATATATAGTAATGCAATACCTATTAAAGACTTAAGAATCTATGCAAAAAGAAAAGGCAAAAGTCAATCTGAATATCTTTCCTGGCAACTAGAATTAAAAAAAAAAAAAAGCCAAGAATGCATATTGCAAAGCTTATTTATTTCTTCTAGGACAGGACTATTACCTGTTGAGTCTTTTTCTAAGAGACATAAATGAAGGGGTACCAAAAATATAGTCCAATTGAAAGTATAAATGAATTAAGCAATTAGAATCAAACTAAAAGCCATAACAACAGAACTTAACCGGTACGAGAGAACCAAAAGCAAAACAAGCTCAGCTTTGACTCCATCAATTCCAAAAGCGCATCCACATTAATAACGATAAGTGGAACAATTCTTTTGGAATTCATTCTCTGGTTGGTCACATTTTAGATACAGCAACACAAAAACTAACACCAAAAACGAAGAAGAATGCGAGAGACTAACCTGGATCGCATTGCGAGGAAAAAAGATCGACATCTGATTTACCCCAAAGAAAAGCAAAACAATTTAAACAAAAATAAGAAAGCTATAACATGAATATACTAAAAAAAACAGCAAATAAATAAAAGAGAAGCATAATGCATAAAAATTAGGGTTTAGCGGTTACCGGAAGTGAGGGCGCGAACAAGGCCAGAGCGACGAGCGCTATAGTCTTTAAAGATCTCTTCTACGGTGCGAGGGCTTGAAGAGATTGAAGACATTTTACATGCATAAATAAAATCGACAAGCTAATAATATTCTTTTGTATTTAGTTTTTTTATTTTTTTAATATATATATATATATATATAAATGGAGAACCTGAGCTGAGACTTGAGAGCGGGCGTAAATGACTTGGAAACAATATCTATGGAGATATACGAGACTGGGCTTGGAGTGGAATTGGACTTGGATGGATGGAGAGAAAATCAAAGAAATAGAAGAGAGAGAGCGCGAAAAGGTTTTGTGTCAGTCAGGGGATCTTTGGAGGTGGAGGGTAATATTGACACTCTATTGTTTAATTAATATGATCCGTACTACTTGGGCCTGTTTATATACATCTGTTTTTTTATGATAAACCAAGATAAAGCTGATTTCAAATAGTTGATACAATACAAGCTACATAAATATTTTATGTATTGATCATTTATATGATTTATATCACACAAGTTTATATGAACTATATATTAAACATACATACATTGACTGCCAATCGCCTAAGCTGCAAAAAAAAAAAAAAACCCACTAAATTATGTGATTACAAGGACTACTACTGCTAGTTCCTAAATGCTACACATTATACATCTAACTACAACAACCATAACCTCCGTTCAAGGCATCAGTTGAAGAAAATTTTTGTGGGCAGGTGACCTCCTCCTAAGTTTTCTTCACAAACACCAAGTTTGACCACGCAGTGAGCACTGAGATTATACTTTCTGCTAACTTCCACAAACGCCCAGTTCAGCACTTGCTCAACCCAATCTTTCACAACTTGATCATTTTCAGATAGATATGCAGCCGCAAGTAGTTGCTCCATTACTTTTTGATCCACCTCTAGCAAGCACTCCAACCCTACAGTCTTGTGGAAGTTCCCGTTGATCTCTTTCAGAATTTTCTCTGCAAGCGCATCAAAGTCGAAAGGCCTAAACATCACTGTACTGTCTACTTTCTCAAAGAAACTATGCAACCAAGACTTGGAGCTATCAAGCAAGAAGGCATGTGGATCAGAGTCAAAGTCATCGGTGCCTACTTTGTCATTCCCTTCCGCAGGAAGGTTCAAATCTAGATTCCTGGTTGACATTTTGTGCTCCCTTTTCACCATATCATGGTTTGACAGATTTTCATTCATACCAACCAGCTTTCTTTTATTCAGACGAACTGAACCAAAAATGCCTCTGCTTGTCACGGCTGATGTGGGTAAGTTTTGGCCAATTTTGGAACCATAGGCTGGTTCAACTAAAATCTGCATGGACCTGCCCTTGACATTCAGTATCGTTTCCTCAGTGTAGATAAACTTATCCTTCCTAGAAGGAATAAGATTATCATGTGCAAATGAAGAAGTGGTTATGAATATTGCATTATTGATTCCAACTTCTCTTCCATGTGAATCTGAAAATTTCCCAGTCTCAATAGCATGTGACAAGGTAGTTCGAGCCTGCATATCAGCTTTATCCAGATTTTCGAGAAAAACAATGGACAGAGGCTTCTTACTTAATTCTCCAGCAACATAATCAACCACAGTCTTGCCCCTGAACATTGCATCATGATGACCGAACAGTGTGAAAGTTTGGATCGTCCCATCCTCAGGATTCAAATCTGCAGAAATGAAATTATCCTTGCCTCGGATTATTTGAGCAAGAGCTGTAGCAACTTTCCTTTTGGCACACCTGTCAGGTCCAAGGAAAGTGAACCACAAGTCCCTTCTCAGACTTTCTCCTTGCCATTTCTCATTTCTAGTTCTCCACTTCAAAACAACTTCACTAATAATACATATTGCTTCTTCTTGCCAGCTAACTTTATCAGTTAGAGTTCTAAAGAGGTTTTTAAGATTAGTGAGTTCAAAAAGACATTCAGTAGAAGAGGATGAAGACAATTGAGCAAGATGCCCTGAGGCACTTTCATTAACAATGTCAATATTCGCAGCCAAACAGCTTGATATATCCTGCTCAATATCAATTTCCTTTTGGTATCCAGTTTTTCCGATCAGTTCATTACCGATGGGAAGCGAGCCTATTCTCAAGTTCAATTCTATTGCCAAGGGACATGTGGATTTAGGAGAAGCTTGACTACCATCAGCCAAGCCCGAATTGGAAAAGCTACAAGGAATTCTTAGGCCACTTGGCTCAAGGTCGTCATTTAAATGTTTATCTCCTTGTTTGGACACCAGACTCTCACTCTTAGCCTCAAAGACTACAGGAGAAGAAGCAACATCTTGCTTCCTATTCATTTTCTGCAAGTCACTGGGAATGCACGAACATCTATTTCCAGCTGCAGGTACACCGCTGTCATTGCTGCTAGGAATTTTGGCATAGTCCTTATCATCAACCAGCTGAAAACCCATAATAGTCGGAAAGTGAGAAGGATGAATGTCTATCTTAGAAGACTGAGAGTGGTGAAGACGCTGACAGATATTATCCCATTTCTTTTGCAGACCTGAGACTATTGTACTCAATACCGCTCCATCATCTCTAGTCTGCACTGAAGAGGCAAAAACTAGTTTTCACTTGAATATGACAAAAACTTTAGTAAATATATCATCTTCAAAACATACGAAGAAATCTTTTACCAATTTTCCCTGACTAGGCAATCAAATTAAATCACTTCCATTTTTTGCTTGAATATGACAAAAACTTTAGTAAATCTATCATCTTCAAAACATACAAAGAAATCTTTTTCCCTGACTAGGCAATCAAATTAAATCACTTCCATGACATTTTCACAGCCAAGCAACGAAAACAACTGTAAGCATAATGTATTGTTCGCCTGTGTGTGTGTGAAAGTCAAAACAATATGCACCTTCAGATGAAGTCCTTTGTTTCTGCCAATTTCGGCCATCTGCAACCAAGTTGATAAGGTTGATTGGTACTGATCTGTTATAGAAGCAGTAAATCCTCCTTTTGATAGAGCAAGCACTTCTTGTTCACACTTCTTATTGCATACATGACAGCGAGGTATGCAATGGCATGAGTTGCTTAATGAGCCATTGATTTCTGAAGGCGTTGAAAAGAAGCCGCCAAATGGAACAAATGATTCCATCAAACTGCCATCATGATAATTTTACTAATATCACACACAAAGGATTCATTCATATACAAGAGTTTCACCTATATGGTTATGATTAACCATTCGTAGAATAGTAATAAAGTTTATGCAACAGTAGAGAGATTGCAGAGAAGTGGTTACCAAATTCAGAAAGCCTAAAAATGCAGTCAATCTTTTTGATTGATCATCAGCTTGCTAGTGATACTCCAATGAAATTCGTTCAGAGATTCCAGTTTTTTTTAAGCTAAAATTTAGAAATTTGAAAGACAAATCATATCCAAGCTCCTTTATATTCACAAACAAACAAAAGAAGTCTCCCCGCAAATAAGATGACGGCAGAAGAAGTAAGATAATGGCCATCGTTTACAAATTTAAAAGCCTATAAATAAAAACACTCGTAGTCATGCATGTACGTCTTATGAAAAAAAAAAACATAAGAAGAAACAATGTTGTTTTAAGAAACGTTATAAGGCGAATGTACCTGGACTTTGGAAATGACTCAGCCGTGGAAGTCCCGGAAGAGGTGATAGGCAAAAGCTGCAAATCCCATTCTTTTTCAACAGAAGGAAATATACCAACAAACTTGACGTAAGTCTCATTATTTCCAGCTGCACCAATCAACCACAGCTTCCCATCATGTAGCTGCAACAACGTTGTCAATTCTCCAACAACATAAGTCACGGTCTCATCGCTGTGATCAATAAATGCCTTCAAGTCCCCTAATTTCACCACCAACCCAGGTCCCAAATTCTGCTCCACTAATTGACCCACCTCCCGAAATCTCAAATCCAAACACCTTTTATCTGAGTCTCCGCTGATAAACTTAGCGATATCATTTTCAATGCAGATCAAGCTCAACCCACATAGCTGTACAGGTAAAATATTCTGTTTTCTCTTTTGCAACAGTTCACTGAAACGTGCTAGTGCATCGTAAGCACATGAGCCAACAAGTAACGGATTCTTCCCTTTGTTTCTTGACATAACTTCGCCAATCCTCTTGCAGTTTTCGTCTCCGTTGGTAAAATCAGTGAAACCCTGAAATGGAAAGTTAAAACCCCTTCCACCCGAACACAGCCCCGAATCCAAATTCTCGCTCAAGTTATGAAGAAACAGAGGCCGGCCCTTATAGCGGGAGAATTTGAAAACCTGGTGGAGGGGACGGATTATAGCGAGCTTGATTTCGGAGCTCCGAAAACCCGCTTCCCCGAAGACTCGACTCACAAGCGGGTCGTCGAGGATCGAGAGGATCAGATTTCGGAGCTCCACTTTGACACAGGATATGGAGGACGAGGACTGTTGCTGCGATATTTGTTGATAAAAATGATAATTCTCCGGTTGTCTTCTCTGGTTCGCTTGGGACCGCTTTATCGCGGCCATGAAGGAGTTAGACACAGGCGGTTCGTCGCTGAGTTGACCCGAGGGAACTCTGTCGAGCGAGACGCTGAGGCAGAGCTCAAGAGCCTTGAATTGGAGACGCGGAGAGTACGCCGAGTTACGAGAACGCACACAAGCGTCGCGTAGAGAGGAGGATGGCAGTGCAAGGAGGGCCGACACGGCATGAAGCGATGTCGTTTGCCCATGGCCTCTACGGCGAGCGACGTTCACAGCCTCGTCTAGCGCGTGGGCAGCGTCTGGCGTCAAGTATTGTCTGGCGGTAGTTACCGACGTAGGCATCGCCGTTAAAAGACAGCAAGAATTAGTTTTCTTTTTTAAGAGGAACAAAAAGTTATGTTATGTCCGTTATCAGTTTTGTTCGGTTTTTCGCTTTAGTTTATTGAACACCAACCGATTAAACAAAAGCAAAAAACACAGAGAGTAGAATAAAATATAAGGAGGAGAGAGAGAGAGGGAGGGAGAGGTTTGTTTAATAAGATGGTGTAAGCTGACGGTGGTGGAGGTAGAAATGGGAACATACAAAAGGTAGGTCCTATTGAAAGGTTGGAACTTGAAAGACTTGACAGTATGTATGAAAATAGATTCTATACACGTACAAAGATCTTATGTGTATTGCAAGCTACATAGTTAAGAGAGACAGTGAGAGAGAGAGGGCGATGAGTCTGTCCACTGGCCCAAAAACACAACAGTCAGCGTCTACATCTTTGTAGTGAAGGCCATAATAATATACGACATAAATCGTTAAGGAACCAATGAGCTGTGCAAACGAGTAGACTCGTAAGACTAACTCAGTAGCAGCAGTTCCTTACTCCGTTGCCATCTTGATTTTGCTTTTTCAGGTAACTATAGAAATATAAATGTTATTGTGTTTGTGTAGTGGGGTAACAGTTAGGCGTGTCAAGGCAGCGGAGTTATGAGAGAGAACGGTCATGGTGACGCTGGGTAGGCTTCAAATTGTAAAGGTTGAAAGTGACACGGAGAGAATAAACCCCACACCCTCCACCCCACACGTAACATTCATCATGCCTGTCACAATCGAGAAGGCTTCTTTTGCTGTCCAATTTCTCCGAGAACTATTGAGCATGCATTGTTGGAATGGAGAAGACGAGCGTGTATTTGTGTGTAGTGTTGGGTCCTGTGTGGGGTGTACGTGTGGGCGTGAGAAATTGTTAAAAGATGTTGGATTTGACGTTTGGTTTTGTTCCTTACCTTCTTTCACTCACTTTTTTGCGGACCCTTGACATTTCCTTTTTTCTATACGTACTATATATTACTAATCGCCTCTTCTCTCGCTTTCGACCTTTCCCTTGTCCACGTGTCAACAACTCGCTTTTTTTACTCGCATTAAATTTATTTTATGGACAATATAAAAAGCTTTTAATTATATAACCTCGTATAATTTATAACAAGAAGTATTGATTAACTAACTTAATCTATGTTAAGGTTCATATTTTAATATATGAATGTGTCTACAACTACCTCATATTTATATATTTTTTCTTTTTTTTCACTCTCTTTTTCTTATGTGTCTACCAAACAACTTATATTTATCAGCCAATATTATTAGATAATTAAAAATATTAAAATAGTGATTGTAACTAAAAATATTGTATTTAAATGACTACAAATTACATTGAAACCTTTATTTACACCTAAAATTTTATAATTGATGATGATTGAAAATTGTATACAAAAAAAATTATTTGTGAATGAAAAATTATATTTGAATTGCATCAAATTTTCTAAAAAGTTATAGTTAAATAAATAGAAATTATTTCAACATAACTAAAAAAATTACATATAGATAATTGAAAGTTACATTAAAACAATTGAGATGTAAAGTGACCGTTTTAACCACAATAGCTTAAACTGTTGTGTTATGCTAACTTAATTAATTTTATATATTCACTAACATAAGAAGTTATGTTTAAATTAATGAAATTTATATTAAAATAGTAAAAAAATTGCATTTGAATCATTGCAACAACAACAACAAATAAATAAATATGTGCGAATAAAAATATAAAAATAATGCAATAAATATAGAACAAGGTAAAGAATGAAATAAAAACAAGTAAGTAAATATACAAACAAAAAAAGAAGAGGAGTAAGTAAATAAATAAAATAATAATCCATTATAAAAATATTTATCCTAAGTTTAAACAAAATAATTAAGAGGAAATTTTTATATATTAAATATTTAGACTAAATACAAAACATAAGGCTTGACATTTGAATCGTTGAAAGGCACATTAAAATAATTAAAAATTACGTTTGAATATTTACAAGTTAAATCAAATAATATTTGCGAATGTTACATTTAAATAATAAAAGCTGCATCAAAAGTAGTAAAAATTGCATTGGTATAATATTTTTGGCAAAAAACTTGCATTTTGATAATTAAAGATTGTATTGAAATACTACTTATAACTAGAAAATTGTATCCAAATAATTCAAAATTACATGAAACAAGTGTTGTTATATTTAAATAAAAATTTAGACATTAAATATTATTCTTCAAATTTAAAATATCTTTTAGTGTTCACTGATCCATTTAAGATTTTCCTTCGTTTTATTACTTATTTTCTCATCCTTGGTTTAATATTATTCTTCTGTTGAACTGATTAAACTTGAATAGCACTCTTGAAAATCCCTCCGATTGCCACCTTTTTCATCAACCCTCAAAGACTTGCTTCACTCAGGCGGGCGTGCAGTAGGAAGACGTCCTTTTTTCAGCATAAAAAAATTAAAGATATTGTTAAAATTTAATCTATTATTAAAAGAAAATATCCAAGGAATTTAGGTACAGAAGAGCAGGGAAAGAAAGGGAAAACACTAAAGAAAAGTTTTAAGGAGTGTAAGGATGGAGTGTATCCTATCCGTCCATTTAGGTGTTAGATAGACATGTTGAATGAAAGAAGAATGAATAGGGATTAGATAGATAGATAGATATGTTGAATGAAAGAAGAATCAATAGGGTAGGGATGGTAATTGGTAAAGGTGGCGAACCTGGCAGTCGTTGTCATATATGTATATAATGTTGCCCTCTCGACAGCCGAGGAGCCCAACATCCTTGGTTCCCAAACCAGAAATAAATTATAAAACAAAAAGTTGTGGAAAGGAAATGTTTGATAGGGAAAGGAGTAAGGGGGGGCGGGGCAAGAAAAAGAAAAGAAAGAATCTGAATACGGAAGCTTTGGAATCATTTTCCTCTTAACTTCTCGTTCTGTTTTCATGTTCACCCAACCCATTGGGTCAAACCGCACTCCACCAGATCTTTTTATAATCATCAAACGTTTGATGCAGACGAATAGTTTCTCAGTTGAACTAATTTTTACAAGTGTCAATATTTGCGACGTATTCAAATTTTATTTTCAAAACGTTTTAATATTTATACCATAATATCCTAATACTTATACAGTTGTAGGTTGACCATATGTTTCTTAATCCTCGGATAAGAAAAACCTATAACACTACAAGTTTGATATTTAACAACTTACATTTATCACCGTCAATTAACGGGGACAAGACATATCACTTGGCCTCCCGTTATTTAATTTCATAATTAATCATTTAAAAATTAAAAAATATAATGGAAAGAAAGGAACAAACTTGCGTGTATATGCCGACAAAGAATGCCCACCAGTGCCTGCCTGCCTTTGATGGGTCACAACTCACAACTTTTAGCCAATATAAAAAAGAAAATAGTAGAATGTCATGCAAAAGATGGTTCAATTCAACTTTCCTCTCACTTCATGGTTGAAACCTGTTAAGAAAAAAAAAAAAAAAGGAGTGGCTTGATTTGACCCTCGTTTCTTTAATATTGTGGGGACCAGCTTCCTCCATATGCGCATGAACTAAATTCTGTTCCTTTTCACTTGTCATAAAAGCTTTACTCATTCCATTCATCATTTTTGCTCCTTCTTTTAACTTTCTTGGCTTGCTAGTGGACGTTATCCTCTGCGTTATGATTAGACCAGGATGGCCATTAATCTCCCACATTAGCTCACCAAAATAAATGGGAATTAAACCACAACGTTGCTAGTGTTCGGTCAATAGTAAATGTAATTATATTGGAGATTTTTTAAATCTAACTCAACTTTCAGATTATAACTCCAGTATTTTCAACCCAAACTCAAATATGAAAATTTAAAATACTCCTCAAATAAAATAATATGAAAATGCCAAATTAATTCTAATTGACACCTCTAAATAATAATTGTTTATAGTGAAAATTATTCCATATAAATAAATACTTCAATAATCCATCATCTTGTCTAGTTGCTTTTATTATGTCGTTACATATAAACCAAACAAAGTATTCTTATCTTGCTTAAAAAATTTAATTATTAACTAGCATGCCATAATTTCTTAGGTTACACGTTAGAAATTTTGTTTAAAAGAATTTAGGGGTGACTATTTTGTCACTCGGAAAGCATTTGAAATCAAAATTTTGTTAATACAATCTTGTCTAAAATTGTAAAAGATTAAATTTTACATTTTTATTTTATACTTAATTCAACATAAAAATTCAATTAATATCAATTTAAATTCTTCCCTAATTTATTTTCTTTTTTATTTTCCAAATAAATTACTTTTCCTCAATTTTCTCACTTGTTTTTTTCAAATCACTCTAATCCTGTCCTGTGCCTTTTAATGGTATAGCTTGAAATGCTTAAAATCAGGTAGAGTCATAGAGTGCACAATGGAGGCAGTTACCCCCACTAACTATGGTGCAGGTCCTATATCATACAGGCTGATACCTATCATATCAGCTAAAAAACGATACAATATTGAGTAATTTCATATTATGAGTTGGTGCTTCCCGATAATGGCTAGTACTAAAATATACCATTTATTAGACTTAATTGTTAATTTTTTGAAAATTTGAACCAAATTGTAATTTTAAAAAAATTAACCATAAACAACTAAACCTACTCGACCTCTTCCCAACTGTGACCTGTATGTGCCTCTACTTATGCTCTCAGCCTCTCACTTTGTCTCTCATTTCAATATCTTGCTTTTTCCCTACACTGCACTATCATCCGTTGCAGATGCATATGCATATGCCACAGACATTTCACCTCACCCTCTTTCGCTTGCGAACTACAACCACCTGGCCTAGTCTCGTCTCACCCTCTTTGGGTTGCGCAATCACCTTTCTTTATCGTCTCTTCCTTGTGTAGTCGCCTTACCCTTTTCCCCTATCTCATCTTTGACACAATTGCCTTGACTTCACCAATGCCAAATGGAGTGTAAAAAAAA
>JANKYE010000223.1:16746300-16758498 GCA_032467995.1 Erythroxylum dillonii | reverse complement strand
GTCTAACGAAAATGATGTTGTTTGGTAATGACATCGTTTTCAATTTTGCTAAAATGCTGAAGAAGAAGCAAACGGTGGTATTTAAATTTTAATTTTACCGACGAAACCCTGATTTATTTACGTTTTACTAAAATAGTTGCGGTCGAAGCAAACGATGACATTTAACTTTCAATTTTGTATTCCGTCGGTAAATGACGACGCTTATTTTGCCGCCTATCGTTCACGCCTCTTTTACCAACGGTAATTTCTATTCTGCTGCTATATTCCATTACAAAAATTAGCAGGATAGTTCCCATCTAGTTCTACCAATGGATATTTTGTTCGTTGCAAATTACCACATATTACGACAATTTTACCGACAATCTGTAACTTTCTCTCGCTAATTTTCAATCGGTAAATTTTCATCGGTAATGAGTAATTTTCTTGTAGTGATTTAATACTTTAAAGCGCTACATTTGCTTTTGTTTTATCTTGTACATAAAAGATCACTTTTGCCACGCTCACGCTCAAGATAATTGAAATGGCGAATCTAAGTCCCTTTAAAAAGTCTTTGAATCTATGAAATCGAAGTTTTAACTTGAGATAAGAGAGAATGTAACTTACCTCATTCTGATGGTAGGATAAAAGTAAAAAGATGTTGGAATTTACAAGTGTTAGTTAGGTAGAGTTTATTATTTAATTTTGAAGCACTTATTCATTAATTAATTAATTTAAAATAAATAATTTGTATATTGAAAAATAACAGTTACATATTTCATACAAATTATATTAATAAATTATTAAAATAGAATAAAAGATTTAAACTAACCAAGAACAAACAACATTTTTTTAATTTTGAATGATTTTTTTATGATTGAATTGGATTTTATAAAATTATGCCTCAAAAGGAGTTATGCATCGTTTGATTAAGCTCTTACATATGTACTTAGTTAGACTTAGAACGATTCAATTCCAAATCTGAAGCATGAATTTAGAATTCATAAGCCAAGTTGAGAAAATAAGAATTGTTATTCAATTATTCTAATCTCATAGAGAGTCATTAGGTCTGATAATATCCACTTAATTATAGTCACCTTTTTCACTTTTAGTTCCCATCAGAAGTTATCGATATGCTTATGTATGAAAAAAAGGAACAAGAAGCATCTGCAGGGGAGATAAATGTGACCTATACAAGGACTTCGCAGTGAAAAGGCGTTATGCTGTTTCAAAGAGGTCAATCAATTATAGCATCTGTACGCTTCCTTTGACATAAATGTAGCACCGGAGAATTTTGGTCACTCAACGAACACTTGATTCCCTAATCTGCGCTTTTCGTAGCATTATATTCACAAAAGCTTCAAGTATCAGGCAGCAATAACTTCGATGGTGCGATGAGGATTGATGCCATGGCTTGTTTAGGTGAAAGGCAACTTTACAATAACAAGTTATTAGGGGGTATGTTCGCGTTATAAACCTAAGAAATACATCTAAAATCCCAGAACATAATACTTATTAGTCGGCTTTTAAAAGGCGAGGGTATGTCCATTTAGAGACTAACAACGACGAGCACAATTAATGATGAAAGGATGATATGGTATCATATCCTATAGTGGCAGGTTGCTACTCCTGAGGTTTAACCAGGGTAATAGCAGTACTCCAATGCAAAAGGGGACCTCCAACAATATTATTCAATGTTCTTATCAGTTCGAGATTGAATTCTGCCTAATCAGGACAGTGACACAACTTGCTTGTCGCTGAAATGGTGATGAGATATGATTTCAGTCCTTCATTTTTCTCTTTCCCTTGTTTCACTAGTGCGCAGATACTTTGCTTTCTCCAAATAAAATTTCCTGTCAACTTTATATAGTTTTCCTCATGGATCTCCATGTTTTCATTTTTTCAAAAGATAATTTACTAATGCTTCAGCTTCTAAACACTGATCACATACATGTGGGTGTATACAGAGAGTTTCAGTTTTTAGACAAAGAAAAATTGATGCATCAGTTTGTAGTGTTACTATCGTACAATATATCAGATCATTAACAAGTTTCTGACATAAATATGGAATGTAAATAAAGTTAATAAGTACACATATGAAGATAGAAAAGTTGGGTCCTGGAGACTGGAGTGCAACGCTCAGGGAGCGGAGCTGATCTGGTGTTCTTATTCACAGCCGACAACAAAATCTGGGAAATTTTGGCGTCTTGTTGGAGAGCACAAAATGTTGTTTGATCAGCCAACCACTGCTATTTTGTATGCAACCATATATAGGGCCCATTAACAAAAGCTTTTCAGTCACTGGTAGACCAAATTTGAAGTACTTTGCGTTTTCTAACCCCTTATCCTTCTTCTCGAGAGGAGTAAGATAATTAACAAAACAAATCCAAGATTTGCATGTTAACTTGCTATATCCTGACATGCATAACTTAACAACCTTAGTAAGAGTTTTGTTTGATTGTTTCTGTTTAAGACGTGTAGTAACAGAAAATATCAAGGCTGGTGGCAGACGTAAGTGGCTTCCCAAAATGGGTGCTGTAACTATTTTGATCGACAAGACACCAATTCGATAACCTAAAAGGAGTGCGAGCAATAGGAGGGACCAAGTAAAGACACCAACTAATATTCGATCTAGGAAGACTCCTGACGAAATACCCCACTAACGAAAAGCTTAAATAATCGAAGGTGGTATTACATATATATAGCTGAAGAAGACTTGAGGGAAACCCACTAAAAAAGTTAGCAAACCTCCCCACATATATAATTATGGAAGCATCTCACCACTTGTATCTTTCTATCTTGCTATATTTGGTACAAGTATGTCCAACTGTGCCTGCTATTTGCCCCACCAAGGCTTACACATTTTATAATGGTTACAATCACTAAAGTCAAGCAACTATTTCTAAGCAAAGGTCCAACATATATATATATACATATATATATATTCTTTTTTTTTGTTTTTGGTGGTGGGTATGTCTATATCTTAGTAGGAGATGCGTGTTAGTATATGAAGATGCCGAAGCAAAGGGAAGTAATATCCCTGAACTGTGGAAAAAGCTTTACTTTTCCACGTAATGAGGCAATATGAAGACGTTTGAAGAAAAAAGAAATCTGTGAACAGGGAAGAATTTATGGGTGGGTTTCCAGAGTGATTTTGGTGGTATTGTCTTGGATTTCTAAACATATGAATTCTTGCGTTGTGGCACTAGTGGAGAACCAAATTCCTTTCACTCCAATAGTTTCTCAATTTTTGTTATGTTCACACTTCTCTTTCTCTTGCTATAAAAAGGTCAATGCCTCGCTTTTGATACTATCCGCAAGGCACCCACTAGCTCATGGAAAGTTGGTTGCTTTCACTTGCTAACGTTTCAGTGATGAATGTATTACAAAGGAAGAAAAAAGATTAAAAGAAAAGGATCATATTTAAGACCATACAAGGAAAAATGTTAGCAAGTTACGTTCTTAAAGAAGAATTAAGCATGATTAGGCCAGTTCATGCAAACATCATTATACATTAACCATACGTTCTACTCTAGTGCTTCAATGTTAACTAAAATGCCACAGAATTCTTAGACACGAGAAGTGGTAAAGAAATCTAAAAACTGGGAAGCGGGATGATTAAGACACAATGAACATATAATGGACAAATAGTTTGAATGTGGAGAAGGATGATTAAGACACGGTGAACATATAATGGACAAATAGTTTGAATGTGGACATGATAGGAGAAAATTGAAAGTTGGGAAGTTACAAGAGAATTGCTTGAGGGAGTTATATCTGACAAAAGTATAAGTACACCAACAACGTACACAATCAAAGAACGCACACAAGCAGGCAATCATGTAACAAAACAAAAAAACAAAAAAAACCTATTATCATTTAAAATTCTCGTTGTATTTGGTACATTTCTTTGCCTAAATTAAATATTCTTTTATTCAAATATTATTCCAACAATCTTTAGCATTTTGATAGCTTAGGATTATTTTATCTAACTTTTTCAAAGTTCATCTATATCATGAATAAGAAGTCAAGTACAAATCCTAGGATAATTTCTCCTTAGCATGATCAAATTCTAAGGTTGATCATATAAGCAACCAATAATTTAGCATGCCTAGTGGGACCACTATAAATCGCTATGCCTCTAAACCTAGATAAAAAGGTCTCTATTGTAGTAGGAAATGAAGGATTTATATCCCAATTGATTGAAAATCTTGAGAAGATAGCATTGCCTTCGGCTAAGTCGCCAGCTGACGATAGTTCGAAATCACCACAACTTTCAACATAAAGTGACATTATTCATACACATTAGATTCTAGAATTGAATTCCAACCTAGTCTTTATGAGTAAAGCAATCAAATACTGATAGAGAAGGTGGATAAACTTTTTGTTGCTCTGGTATAGTTTGTTGTGCATAATTCTCCTCCTTCGCAAGATAGATCTCTAAAAGGTTGAGGGGCAACCTACACTAAACACAATGGAAGTTGGTGAGGTTAGTCGCTCTCTAGCTTTTTCTTCTATGGAAGAAAGATATGTTCCTCCTCATAAAAGAGAGTACCTTCCTGTTATATATATGTGCATTATTCCTGGAAATGTTTGACAGGTTATCTGGCCTCAAGCTCCTGGCAAACATGGATTTGGTTTTGAAGCTAAAGCTAATGGAATAAATTATAGATTAGAGGAAAAACTTTTGGCTATAAACCATAATCCTATTATTTTTTGTCTACAAATGAGACTTCAAGTTGATATGGAAGATGTTAGAGAAACTGTTCAAGAATTGTATGGCCTTGGCTTATGGTAGCTTGGCCACCCAAAATTTCGCAAACCTTATCTTGAGCATATTAACCACAAAATTCTTATTCTCATGACTATATAATTCTTGAATTTAATTTATTTTTTGGTGAAGATGGTGAATCAACCATTGAACATATCGCTAAATTCGCTATTCAATGTGGTGACTTGGCTAATTATAAAAATGACAATAATTTCAAGCTTAAACTATTCCCAACTTCATTAATAGGGACAACTTTCTCCTGGTATTCTTTGTTGCCCACGAATTCTATCCTTTCGTAGACTAAAATGTAAAGAATGTTTCATAGTTATTTGTTTTCAAACTAAACCTGAAGTCACTATAGTTGAATTATTAGGAGTTACTAAGAAAAGTGAGGAGAATGTAGATAGTTTCACCACTCAATTCAAGAAGATGAGAAGTTGACGTTGGATTGTACTTTTAGAGATTGACTATATGAAACCAACTTAAAGGGGGCTCAATATTAAACTTAAAAAAAATCCAAGGTATGAAATTTCATGATTTTTATGAATTGATATAAAAAACATTTGAATATAAAGAACTTATTAGTGAAGAATGACATTAGAAAAAAGAGTTCAATTGATACTTACTTTATGGAAACAAATTCACATGATTCGGTTGTGGCTGAGGTGAATATCCTTGAAACCTATGCTTGCCCCTTTCTAGAGCAAAAATATCTTAAAGTCAAAAGGAAAATACAAACACCAACTACTTATATTCAATACACTTTTCATACCTCTAAAATAGAAGAATTCTTTAATATTTTAGTTGCATGAAAAATTTGTTTACCGTTAAAGAATAAAATTCCCACAAAGGAGGAAATCAGAGAGAGGACTACTGCAAATACCACAATACATAATGTCACCTAACAAATTCATGCTGGAGATTCAATAATGTTATTTAAGATCAAATCAACAAGGCAATTTTGTTATTTACTAAAGTTAGCCAAACCATTTTGAAAAATGAAGATCCATTCTTTTCAGTTGTAATTGTTAATGTAACTAAGTTCGATCTGTAAGGCCCCAAATTGTACCCTGGTTGGAATGTTATATGTTCATGAAAGTACATGTATGATATGTGTTAAAAATTGTGATATGATTGAGAATTGCATATGACTTGAATTTTAGTTTAGTGGATCCTACTTAGTGATTTGGAATTAATTAAAATCATTAGAAAATTGAGATATTAAAAATGTACATTTGAACTAGGAAAATTGTCAAGTGGTAAGATAAGCTAGTACATGAAAATTGGAATGACTAAGCTTATGAGTTAGTGACAATTGGCATAGTTGATGCATTGACAAATGGCATAGTAGTAAATTGACAAGTGGCAGCAATAAGTGAGAGACAAATGGTTTAATATGATGGTGACATTTGGCAGCTCTAATGTGGAACAAATGAAGAACATGAATAGTGACATATGTTGTTACAACTTGATGACACCTAGCGATGGATGAGGCAAGTTTTTGCTGGAGTAATTGTTTTGCTCATTCTTTACTATTTTGCACTCTCTCACCATCGAAATGCTCTCAATTCCTCTCAACTTCTGAAGTTTTTGGGATTATTTTCTCTTGGAATCATTGTAAGTTGCTGCATCAAGAAAGCTACTTTATACCACCTTTTATGTTGTTACCATCTTAGTGTTAAGATCATCTTACATCTACCTAGATTTCAGAAGTGTTTTGGTTGCATGAAGGGCTGGTTTGGTTGGTTCTTTGAAGAAGGAACTTGAAGGTAATTAGGTAAGGTAATTCTAAACTTGATAGCATGTATTAATATAAGTTTTATGATAATTAAATTGGCTTGAAATATGTGTTATGATGATGATAAATGAATGATGGAAAAATGGTCCTTGTATGATAACTTCTGGTTTAGTTTTGATGTGTGGAAGATATTGATTTGTAAGTTAATTAATGAATGATTTTTGAATTGGTTTAGACATGAATTTGATGAGGTATTGAAGCATGAAAAAGGTAGAATTGAAGTGAAATTGATGGTCTTTGGTGAAGGTGTGTCAAATGGAAGTGAAGAAGTCAAGATTTGGAAATAAAATAAAGGCAATTTTATGGACTAACGAAAGAAGATCCTATCGCACATATAATGAACTTTCTTGAAATTTGTGATACCTTTTGGTACCATTAGATGTCAAAAGATGCAGTCAGAATTAGGCTTTTTCCTTTTACCTTTAAAGATAGAGCAAAGGCTTAGTATCATTCCCTCAACCCATCCAATGTCAAAACTACGAAGACACAACCAATATCAGCTAGTTCGTGTCTTTTTAGATAAGTATTTTTCCTTGACCAAGACTACAAAGATCATTAAGGAGATTACCAACTTCCAGCAAAGTGACAGGGAATCGATCTATGAAGCGTGAGAAAGATACAAGGATTTGCAACGGAAATGCCCACACCATAGCTTACCCAAGTAATTCTTGTTGCAAACATTTTATAACAGTCACCCCACATATGAGAGGCACGATTAACATAGCTTCAGGAGGATCACTAATGAGAAAGACAGTAGATGAAGCAGAAGAGCTGATAGAGGAGATGGCGAGTAATGGCTGCCTGTGTATGAATGAGCGAAGTAGACAAACTATTACTTTCCGAGAACAAAAAGGTGTTGATCATATGATGAAAATGCAATAAAAAATTGATAACTTAATAGGTTAATAACATAAAGGCGTCATCCTCAGATTCTGTAAAAGTGTAAACTCTGTAGACAAATGGACCACGATATGGTGGACTGTTTTTTGATGAAGTAAAGCAGTCCAGAGCAAGTGGATTATATTAGAGCTCAATATGGACGAGGAGGGGGAAACAATCCTTACACCACTTACAACCCTGGGTGGAAGAATCATCCTAACTTCTCTTGGACAAACAATGCTGGAAGACAGTTTAGACCTTAAGAACAATCAAGTTTCCAACAAGACAAACAAACCTTAATGAAATCCAAGTTGGATAAGATTTTAGATAAAATTGGGAGGCATGGAGGATGCACATAGGAGGCTTGAAAGCAAATTCGAGAAAGTCACTAAGAACCATGCCTCTTTAATACACAATCCGGAGGTCTAAGTAGGTCAACTAGTAGAGGAAATTTCTACTTGGAATGTAGGAACCCTTCTAAGTAATACCGAGTCTAAATAAAAAAGCAACAGATCATGGTAATTACTCAGACCGAGGAAAAGAAACTCAAACATGCAAATTAAGAAGGAGACAAGGGAGAAGGACAAGCAATCATGGAATTCCTTCCATGTTAGTTTGTAATCAAGCCAACTGAGGAATCTTGACCTGAATTTCTGTACCCTATTCTAGCTCAGCAGAAGTCAATTACAAGTAGGGCGACGAGGAATTCCAGGGAGGTTGAATTAAACAAGGTTGAAGATATAACGGAACATCTACAAACGAAGCTCACACTAAAGGAATTAAAAAAGAAGAAGGTTAAGGAGCGCATAGTGGAAGAAAACCTTAGCATAACACATAAGAAAGAAGACCCAGGGGATTTTTACATTCCTTGCACTATTAATGAAGTCAAAATAGACAAGGCATTCACAAATTTAGGAGCAAACATCAATATGATGCCCATTCCTTTAGTCAAAAATTGGGGTTAGGAGAGTTAGAACCCATAAAGATGTTAGTGAAGATGGTGGACAAAACAGTTCATTGGCCGAAGGGGATTATTAAGGTTGTGCTAGTACAAATTCATTTATCTTTCCCACAAACTTCTATATATAGGATATTAGAGAAGATGTGGAAACCCCTATGGTTCTTGGATGATCATTCTTGGCTATTGCCCGCTCTATAATTGACGTTGATGGGAGTGAACTAACTCTGAGGGTCGACAAGTATCAAATAACCTTCAAAGTGTCGAATAAAGACAACAGTTCTCCCTTACTTCCAACTAATATCAAGGAAACTAAACCTTGAGGGCAATGGGAAGATATTGAGGATCCTGAAAATGCATATAGAAAGAAATGATCTTGAAGAAGAAGGCAAAGAAAGGAGAATCATAGGGAGAGTGGAATCCAGGGCATGGTAGCCCATATGCAAATTGTAAGATAGATGATTGTGCTACCATTGCATGATTCATTCGAACCACCTTGAGCATAAGAAGTGCGTCGAGCTACCGACGTTCAAAAAAGCCTTGCATGGGAGGTAACCCATGAACTGTCAAATTGATGTCATTTCCCTTTATTTTTAGATAGATGAATTCCGTAGTTAGGTTATTTCGTTTCCAAAGAAAATCAGGAAGGAATAGGACTTTGACATGAATTTGATGATCAAGGAAGTAAGTAAAGAGAGGAAAAATGACCACCAAAGGTTAAGAAGTGATTTTGGAAAAGTGAAGGACAAAAGAAAAAAATAAAAATTAGTGAAAAAAAATTTCAGGCCACGATTATGGCCTACGGCAAGGCAAAAAGGGGACACGTGAATTTCAGATTCAATTTTTACCATTTAACCCTTTATCCACCTATACATTCATTTCTAACTTCATTTTTTCACTCGCTTTCATTTTTACTTTATCTCTCTAAGTTTAGAACTTCAAAACACTCTTACTTCTCTCTACCCAAATTTCAAACCTCCAGTCTCTTTCAACTTCTACCTACTCACAAGCCAACATGCTGCGCATTAAGCAATCAGCAAAGTGGGATCAATCATTGGGATGAAATTAAGTCTCGAGACGAGGGAGAAGGAATAGGGCAGTAGACTTTGTAGCACCATTCTTGATCTACACAGAGGAAGAAGGTATTCGTTTCCAATCCATCAATGCTAAACAAATTGTAGTCCCGAAATATTTTGATTTTGATATGCTTGATAGGCTATAACTGCGCTATAGGGTAGAAAACTTAGCAAAAAGAATTCAGTGGGCGAAGTTCATACACTTCCAGTTTCTTGTCTACTAAGAGCTCACTCTAGAATTCCTTACTTCCCTTTCCTATGAACCTAGGAACCCTAAAGAAATGTGATTTAGGTTGCGGTGATAAGCATACGAATTGAACATCGAAATCATGTGCGGTATGTGTGGGTTCCCCGAATCTTCCATTATCATCAGCACAATGATTTTTCTGCTTCTCGCTATTAGAATGAGCTCATTGGGTTCGAGCAATTTGATGCCAAAAATGTCCACAACAACATCATAAAGACCCATAAGTCTTGTTATTGCACAAATTCATGTGTCAACTGGTTTTTGATAAATTAGAAACCAACAAGTGTTCAACAAAGCAACTCTTCATGTTGTGGTGTGTGGATTACATCATTCCAATGTGCACCTCCACACATATGTTGAACGTTATTGTTGCGACTCTGCGCAAAGGGAGCAACAATTTAGGTATGGAGTATTTAGTTTCTTTCATTGCTGAGTATTATGGCATGAACTGTAGTGGTTTAACTGTCCATCTCTCAGACTTCCTAAATCATCATCATCTATGGCATGCTAAAATCCTTAAGTCCTATAACATGGAACTCCAGGATATCATCCAAAAGACATATGTGAAGATCAGGGCCAGTTAGGAAAGTTTGAATACAACACCGCCTCAGCAGGCAGAAGAGGACTCGACTAATGAAGAGTTCAAGGAGGAAGAAGAAACAAAGGAACCGGGCTGGAAGAAAGTGCTTGATACAATCTCTGTGAACACCAAGGTAATCATAGATACACTTGCGGAGAACTCTAGAAGAATGAAGGACATAGCCCGGACTCAATGACGTCAGAGCTAGGACATATGTCGTATCCATCATTATTTGGAGGCTCAAGGCGTCCAACTGCCACCTCCAACATCTTCCCCACCTTTATCACCATGAGGCCTTGTTCTAACCCTTTTCGTTTTTACCTTTAGTCTTTACTTACTTTTTATTTACTTTAATTTTATGTCTCTTCTTTCCATATGTTTTTGTTTGTCCCCTTCTCACATTGAGGACAATGTATTGCTCAAGTGTAGGGAGGGTTATGTATTTTGATTTGAATGTGAATTTTGCATATTATATGATAGTTGTTAGATTGCATTTTGTGAATCGTATGAATGTGTCAATGGCTTAGATGGATTGGAATTGATTTAATTTTGAACATAGTCTATTACGTTGTAAAAAATCATTAGCTTGTAAAATTAGTGAATTGGGTTTTTTTAGTTAAATATGCAACTTAATTAGGATTTAGTGTTAAGTTGTAGCCCTCTAAATTGTCACATTCATTCATAATTTGAGGTCTTTTGACTTAAATAGCTTTGCTAGTATTTTTCCATGGAAACGAGTAGCTAAAGTAATAAGGTAAGCAATAAAAAAAGTTTGTTAATTTTAAATAAATTAATATTATGCTGACCTTCAGGTTATGGATAGAGCTAGTAGCGAGTTGAGAATGTGGTGTAGCTGAGTAACCGGATCGACACGCATCACAAAAGTGTGCCTCCACATCAAAAGGCTATAATGACGTTTCAACCAAGTAGCTTAATAAAAAATTGACTTAGTCGAGTAACCGGATCGACATTCATCACTAATGTTTGCCTCTGAGTAAAAGACTAGGTCCTTGTTAAAAAAATAAATGTGTTTTCTAATAAAAACCTACCAAACTTGTAATAGCTTGACTTTTCATGAAAACAAACTTAGGAGTAGTTACAAAGTTTGAATGACCAAAGAATTATTAATGTATGTGTGCAATTGAAAAGGGTAAATAAATTAACATTTGGATCTGGTTTAACATTTATATTTAGTTCAAAGCCCCTATTCATGGATTTTGTTTGTTAATGATTTGATATGACTTGAATGATTGTGTTTTAAATTAAATTTATTTCATGAAGTTGAAGCCATTATCTCATTACTGCATTGTGTGTTGTGTGTTTGTTGTTTTGTCTACTTGAGGAAAAGCAAATGTTTAAGTTTGGGGATGTTGATAAGTGTGAATTACATCATATTTTAGGGCTTAGTTTGATATGTATTTAATGGTTAATTCAATCGTTTAGTATGTGCTTAGGTTAGAATTGTGTTAGTTTGTTAATTATTCATGTTTTATGGGTTAGTACAAGTATTTGAGCTTAATTATTATATTTGTGAGGTATCTTGGTATGTTTTTTAGTGTTTCAAGGTCAACATTGAAGAACAAAGATGTTTTGGAGACATTGGGGCTGAAACAACAGTCGTTATGCCACGATCGTGACAGAAGACCAAAACATAGCCCACGATTGTGGCTTGCTTACCACGATTGTGATAGAAGGCTCGGATGTGGCCCACGACCTGTGTCGAGCAGGCACTCAAAAACGTTAAGTTTCGAGAAATTTTTTGAACCCTTTTGTAGCGCCCCGCTCCTGCCCACCCGACCTCGACATCGAGAGGGATGTCCGAGCTCGTGCCCACGTGAGCGGCGTGCTAGAGCGGTCGGTCAGTCCTATCCGTTCGGTACAAACTGCCGTTCACTTTGGCATCCGATCGGCAC
>JANKYE010000223.1:16690294-16704516 GCA_032467995.1 Erythroxylum dillonii | reverse complement strand
ATATAGTTTTGGTGGATTTGTGTGCATGAATTGTAAACTTTATAGTTGAAGTATGTAAAACTTTTTGTAACTCTCTTGTATTTAACCTAAATATTTTTTTTTCAATTTTTGACTCTTTAGTTAATTAATTAATTAATTTTGTATTTTTAATTGCTTATTTATTTTTCTTCTTTCTTATCTATCCATTTATTTATTTTGAATTTTTACTTTTTTATTTAAATTATTATTTTATGCAATTATTTATTTATATTTTTAGTTTTGTTTTCTTTAAACTATTTTTGAATTTTTCATTTTTTCTTGAGAGTTTATTGAAAACAATTCTCTACTAGTTGAAAGGTAAGATTACTTATTTTTTATCCTTCTCAAACCTCACATTCTATTAGAATATTGTTATTGATGTTGTATATTCGCAATATAAAGAATTTTTTTTGATAATACAGAGGGAATAAATCATAATTCAAACGATGATTGTAGTTTGGAAGTTACAATTCGATCCTCTTTCTTAGTCAAAGTTTCAACGTGCATGCATTCTCCAACAGCTCTACAGATTTGGAGAGCACCTATGTCTAGTCGTATCCTGTATCCCTATTTTCTCTTCATTTGTCTTAGATTCGAAGTCCTCCGAATAACCGTTCGCTTTCTCGGTTCCGACGCGCTAACTGCACGCTCCAGCGTCTGTCTCCACAATGCTATGAAAAGCCAGGTCTTGCCTGCTAACTCTACTCTATCCAATGAGCCGCCAACTATTGTGAAGGGCATACGACGGTGGTGAGTTGAACGGTGAAGATGACATTAAAACAAAAGTGAAAAGTAAAAACAAATAATAAAATATACAGTGGACAGATAAAAAAGGAGTGGCGAAGAAGGTTAAAGAAAGGCTAAACAGAAAAGGGACACGTGTCTTGTTTTTAATAGTTTAAGATCCAGTAAAGAAACCACATTCTATTTATTTAAAACTTAACCGTACTTTGTACTTTGGAGTCTTAAATTACAAATGAGATATGTGTACCCAAAAAAGATCTAAATTATGCAGCAATAGCATCCCATGGAATTTACTGAAAAACATAACAGAAGATACAAAAACGTCGTCAACTAGTCTCATCATCTACTTTATCACATCGTCGTTAGGTAAGGTGTGTGTTATTCCCTTCCATTCCATGACAATTTATATTTCTTACGTTAGGTTATGTATGCCATCAATGAACAACTAGATTTCTCTTAAATTAAAGGTCGGTTGTTTTCCTTACCCAATATCAAATCTGTTACTATCATCTAATCCTTCTTTATCCTTTTTATAAGTCCAAGTTCTTATTTCTTTGAAAGATAAAAAGCCAAGCTTGCATGGTCAAGAGTGTACTATAATCAAATTATGGGTATAATAGAATTAATAATTTATAAGGTATCTATAATTGAATAACTTTAAAAATACATTATAAATAAAAAATTTAATCTTACTTTGCTCAAATTCCTACAAAGATTTTCTTCTCCTGTTGTCTTTAAAGATATTCACAATGAAGAAAAAGAAAACTAACACTATATTGAAAGAAAAGATAGAGTACTAGATTTTCTTCTCGTGTTGTCTTCAACATTAATCACAAAGAAGAGAAAGAAACTCATACTATTTTTCTTTTTCTTATTTATAAGAAAAAGACGTAAGGGAGCTAGTACTCTATCTTTTCTCTCAATATAGTACGAGTTTTCTTTTTTTCTTTGTGAATATCATTAACACAACACGTGAAGAAAATCTTTGTAGAAATTTGAGTTAAATAAGATTAAGTTTAAAAAATTCTTTCATTTCTATTATGAAATATTCATGCAGTATACGAATAAGGATTGAGCAACTGATTATTCAACTTTCTTAGAGATTCTATATAAAAGGGAGTGAGTAAAATGCATATACAGGAAAAGTCGTGTGCAACAAAACATGCAAGCACAGCTTGAGGAGGGATTTCTTTTGCCTATTTTAAATCCATTTTCTACTTCATCCGACTTGTTCTAGGTTCGAGTTTCAAACAACCCATTATAACTATCTATTGAAATAGTATGAAATCCTATATGTGATATGTCTAGGAAGTTTGCAACTCTCTCTTTTGCTCACATTCATAGAGAAGCTAATTTTGCGGCAGACTTTTTATCTCATTTGGCTCACGATCATGCTCTTGGATTTCATTCTTTTCCGAGTATTCCTTATGGAATGCATTCTTGGCTTAATCATTATTTAGTTGGTGTTATGTACTTGCGCTAGTTTGTTTTGTTTTGTGAGCTTAGCTCATCTTTTTTTTACCAAAAAAAATTATTACGAATCTAGATAGATAAGAGCATTAAGATATGCCCTGGTTGTTGGTTGATATGGGTATAGAAGTCATGTTATATTGTTAGATAGTAAGTTCTCAATTCTTTATTTCTATTTAAATTAATTTTTTAAACTGCACTTTATATATAACTCATTAGGTTTCTAATATATTAACAATGATTATAAATTATAAATTTTAATTTTAATTCATAAGTATAATTAGATAAATTAAGACTATATTTAATTTATTTTTAATTATTCAATTAAACAATTTATAATAATGGATCAAGATTAATGTCTAACAATATGTCATGACCATCTAAATATTAAGGATGTCAAAGTAGTTTGACTTAATATATTTATGCATAGTTATGATATATAATTTAATCATTTTATTATCCAGTGTTGCAATTAAAGATAGAATATGGAATTATTGTTACCTTTTTAAAGTCCAATTATATTCTAATTAGTAATTGATTTATAATTAATATTTAAAAATAAACTTTTCAAATGTCAATTCATTTGGTTAACGATTTCCTTAAGTTATTATTAATCAATAATAGTAGAATATCCTCCCTAATTATTATAGGGTGGTGAATCGTTTATTGACTTACTCAACTATTTCCTCGTAGTTTATGCTATATTAAAGTACTACTGACTAAGCTGTTCTAAATGGAATATGTTCTAAGTAGTGTTAAAACATAATAGTTTTCACTTGGGACACTTTAATAATCTCAAGTCTAAAGATTAATTATATAATTAAAAAGGAAATTTACCAACACATAAGTAATATTTTATTTAATATTTTTATTATGAGGTCGGTTCAATGAACTTATTTTCTAATATGTATGCACGTGTCTATTTAATTATTGTCATACTTTAGTTTATTATATTAATTACTTTTTCATAAAAAATATAATATTTGTTAGTCTGTTCTATTAATATCTCATCTTGACGAAATTATAATTAAGAGTAATTTTAAAATAATAGATAAATGCAAATTAAATGTTGTAATTATAAACTCAACATAATTTCAATTGTACAATAATTATTTTAAAGATTTTTTTATTTATTAGTTGATTAAACATATATATATATAATGAAATGTCTTTAATTAATTATGTGATGAAATTTATAATCAATCAATTGAGTACAGAATATAAATTAACAATGCAAATTTAAAAAGAAATCACCTCCCCAGAACAAAATTAGGTTGATGATGGAGATTGTTGTAGATAATACTTGATATTAATAGTACCCACTTAAAACTTATTATTACATACGACATTAAATTACAAGTCCTGGTCCTTAGATGCATTATACTTATAATAAAGTCATGGATTTTACTTGATATAAGATGATTTGGTCATACCATATCATCGTTTTCATTTAAGAAGTCTTTCAATTTTTGTTCAGTTTAAGAGTGTGGTGGGAATGCATAGGAAACAACAGTTCCATTAACTAATTTACCTATGTACAATTACAGAGAGATTATTACGCCTAATATGATATGAGAACTGCAATGCATTTGGTTCAAATTTTGAACAACAAAAAGAAAGTAATGATGATAGTGAAGTCATAGAGAAAAAGGAAGGGTGAAGTGAACAAAAAGCTTACTGGGGGTCACCGGCAAAGTCACACTCACGTGCATAGAAAGTAGAAACTGAAAAGCTTGCTTTGGTCCTCGGGCAAACAACATCATAGCGTGAGATGGGCTGAAATTAGTCAACTATTTTAATGATGGACCCACTCCCTTTTACCACAGTCATTTGATTCTTTGTAATGTTCAGCGTCACATTACAAAAAGTTCAAAAAAGGAAAAACAGGGCAATGGAAATGGAAATGGTCCCTAAGACTACCAGAATGCTTCGCTACTAAAAAACGAGAGAGAGAGAGAGAGAGATGCCATACAATCTTCCACGTTTACAGATCTCAATGGTCCACGTCATTTTCTTGAGCCCATTGACCAAGCCCACACCCCACTTCTCAAAGTTGGTAAGAAACAAAGGCTCCAACACAACACCTTACCTTAGTTTTTTCTTCCTAAAGCTTAGCTTCAGTTTCACGGTCTTTACATTACACGCGCACACGGAGGAGACACGGAAAGGGGAGCATGCAAGTCCTGATTCATTGTTTACCTTTTTCCACTTTTGACCCTACAAATTTGCTTAATTCACATGCAACCAACGTCTTTCTTTCATCTTTCTCAGCTTCCACTCCGGGTTTGACTTTTCACCATCATGACACAAACTGGACGTTTCATATCGGAGGTAGAAGCAGTGATAGAGTTTTTGAGAAAAAATGGACTAAAAGAGTCGGAATCTGCTCTCAAGGAGGATATGATTGAGAAAACTCAGTTGGGTTCTTTCAATTTCGAGAAATTCTTGTTTGAGTTGCCGCCTGTGAGAATTCCGGCGACTCTCCCGCTGCGGGATTTTGGTGTTGGCATTGGCGGTGAAGGGTCAAAAGGGGATTCTGAGTCCAGCTCTGATGATGAGTTTGTGAGCTTGGGTTCTTCTACTAGCGATGTTTGTTCTTCAGGTAATGGTAGATGTATAAAAAATTTATTCAGTACTGATCACAGATAAATTTTAGTTTATTTTATTTTCAATTATCATAATGTTATGAGATTGAAGATATTATAGCGGGAAACAGTTGACGACAAGCACGGAACTTATTCTATGTGTGTGCGTGTGTGTGTGTGTGTGGAGCAGCTAACTCGAGAGAGAGGCTTGTAATAACATCTCGAGTATTTATTCTTTTTGAGTTTTGTATTTCTAAGCTTCCAAGTTCCAGTCTATTCATGGTCCTAGAGAGAGTTGCAGTCCCCTAATGACTGAAGACCAGGATTATGAAAGTCCTTGTTTCACTAAAACTACCTATAAACCTATGCATCATGATTATACTTGGAGACATGCGCATATTCAAGGTTCTTCTCAGGGTTCCCTTTGGGATCTAAAGTTTGTGAATGGAACTATAATCAATTTCTTAGTGGTGTAATCGGCACTCTCAATCCATTCCCATTTCTGCAGAATTTATCAATCCCTATGGACTGCGTTCTGCATCTCAGGCTAATTCAGAAAGTTCATCTGAGAGGTTGTCTCAGTTCGGCACAGCACGTGATTACCCTGATTTTGATATGCAAAATGATCTGTTTTGGTGCGATGACAAAGATGATAATTGCTTCATGACTCCCAGCTTCCAAGGAGCAGACTACTATTGTTCTCCAAGTGAGGACAAATTTGTGATGTCATCAGAGACTAGAAGGCAATATGGAAGTCCAGAGAATACATACAGACGACATGAAGGATTTGTAGAGACAAGCACTGATTACTTTGAGAACCCTTGCCTTCTCAATAATGCTTTGGATGAGGAAAGTGAGGCTCAAACAAAGGACTATATCTCTTGTAAAATTGAAGATCTTCAAAGAGGCATTGAGGAAGATAAAGGTTCAGTCTCCCTTTGCAAATGCCATTCAGGAGGTTGTCAAATTTATTTCAAGGATCCTGTTGACAATATCTCGAGCTCCAATCAATCTGATTTTAATGATTTTCAGTTGAAACATAGAGATCTTTATTCGAATTGGAATATAGATCCTAAACATGAAGAAAACGAGAAAACTGACTACTCTTCTGAAAAGATTTTCAACAGTGACTCTATTGAAGGGTTTAAAAATCTCTCTGAATTCATACCGAATGTACTTTACCATGAAGTTGGAGATGGTCGGGAAATATATGGAGAGGCCAGAGCTCCTGCTGTTGGAGAGGTTGATGATGATGGACTGCTGATGTATGGTAAACCGGAGGATGAATATGAAGTATTCAGTCTAAGAATCATTCACAGGAAAAACAGGTTTGTGGGAGATGACATGTTAAGTTTTTTGTTGCACGTTGGGTCCATACGGAACATATTTGTCAAGGTTGCAAGGAAGACACAAGCGAAGAAATTGAAATATGTAGCAACTGATAAATTTGTTTTCAAATAGAAGAAAAGGCTGAATTTTTCTCTTTTGATGCCCACCATTCTAGTATTTCTGATGTTTCCTGAAGCCATTGAGTCATTGGGCTGTTACTTATTTGATCTGATATAGGTACAAAGTTGGTGCATTTGCTCATATTCATTATATTGTCTTTCACAGGACTGGATTTGAGGAGACAAAGGATATCCCTATAGTGTTGAATAGTGTCATTGCAGGAAGATATTATGTTACAGAATACCTTGGTTCAGCTGCTTTCAGTAAGGTTGTTCAGGCACATGATCTTCACACAGGAGTTGATGTTTGCTTGAAGATAATAAAAAATAACAAAGATTATTTTGATCAAAGTTTGGATGAAATTAAACTTTTGAAGTTTGTAAGCAAAAATGATCCAACTGATGAATGCCACATTTTGCGTCTTTATGACTACTTCTATCACCGGGTATGCCTTGAAGAAATAGCCAGTTGTTTACTTACTGCATAAATTGCTACTGAAAAGGATACTGCTTATATCAATCATTGTTGTTGTCACGCCAAAACTGCTGCAATCCTACCTTGTCTAAGAATTTCATTAAGTTCGTACTGAGGAAATCTGAAGTTTTGTATTTTCTCATTTTGTAGCTTTCTCGTATGTATCTTCATTTCGAGTATTAAACTTTCATATCTTTGGAAAACTTCTTTTCTGAAATTACTCAACCATTGTGCATGTGATATGGTTTATAAGGCATGTTCTTGTCAGTGAGCATAACCATAATCCAAAGATAGTAGTACTATATTTAGGAACCATCCTTTTGATGTACATACAAAAGCTATGTTTCTTAAGGTAGCAGTGTTTTACTTCGTCTCTTTTTTCTGATGGCATCTGAGAAAATGTTTACCACAATCTTTTGTTTTTCCGTAGAGTGGGAGTTACTCTACACGGATTTACATGTTCATTTTAGTCAGCATGTTTTAGCTTTTATGTTTTAAGAGACAGATCCGAAGTGTTACAGCTGTCATTTGCATTCATTTACAGGTTGAATTCTTATTTGATGGCTCATGATCTGTATCTAATGACAAATACAGGAGCATTTGTTCATAGTTTGTGAACTCCTGAAGGCAAACTTGTATGAATTTCAGAAATTTAACCAAGAATCTGGAGGTGAAGCTTACTTCACATTAAGCAGATTGCAGGTTAGGATGATGTTTCCAACAGTTGTTGTCGAACAATTCTTGGATCCAAATTGATCTTTATTTGTTATGAAGCACCTTGGAAAGCAAATCCTGCAATTTTCTCTAGCTTTAACAAGATGAAGCATGTATAAATTTGGGGCTCTTAATTAATTGTTTCACAGATCATAACCCGTCAATGTTTGGAGGCCTTGGAATACTTGCATGGCTTGGGAATCATCCATTGTGATCTAAAGCCTGAAAACATTCTTATAAAGAGCTACAAGAGATGTGAGATAAAAGTTATTGACCTTGGAAGCAGTTGCTTCAAGTCGGACAGCTTGTGTTTATATGTGCAGTCCCGTTCCTATAGAGCCCCAGAAGTTACGCTAGGTCTTCCATATGACGAAAGAATTGACATATGGTCTCTTGGCTGTATCTTGGTTGAACTATGCTCTGGGGAAGTATGTCTCACCTCTCCTTTCCTGTGTTCTTTAAATAGATCTCTATAGTATCATTGGGAATTTGATTCTCTACATGATTGATTTCAGCATTTTAAACAATTCAAATTCCTCTTAGTAGTTCCTGCCATAATTTAATCACTAACCTATTCCAAGTATTGATGTTTATTTTAGGTGCTATTTCCAAACGATGCGATTGTGATGATCCTTGCACGAATTATTGGTATTTTTGGTCCCATTGATCTAGATATGTTGGAGAAGGGGCAGGAAACACACAAATATTTCACAAAAGAATATGACTTGTACCATATGAATGAGGTTTGCCGTCCAAGTTTTTTTTTCACTATAGTTAACAGACTGCATTACGTTATCATTTAACCTTCTATACAGCTTCTCAAACACTGCACATCCTTCACTTTGAAAATCTTCTGACCCAACCCACAATGGAATTCATATTGAATATGACTAAATCTGTCAATTTGATGTGTCTTTCTCAGATCTTTTGTGCAAGACAGTATAGTGATTGATTATAGTTTCATTAAGTTGAGAGGTTATGGCTGTCATTTTCACTAACTTTTGATTTTCATCTTGCTCTTTGTTTCCAGGAGACAAACCAACTAGAGTACATAATACCTGAGAAGTGCTCGTTGCAGCATCGTTTACAGATTTCTGATGTTGGATTCATCAACTTCGTAAGGAGCATGCTCGAGGTCAATCCCCTGATGCGTCCAACTGCAAAGGAGGCATTGAAGCACCCTTGGCTCTTACGTTCATACGGATCCCGGTGACTGGTACCTGCTCAGAATCAGTCAGGGAGCTGAAGACTTAACATTCTGCTAGAACTCGGAATGCATGTTCTGGGAGATCAATTTTGGTTCTGTGTACATTGCAGCTACACCATCTTGGATGTATAAAAAGAGTTCTCTTGGCGTTTTTGTTTTCGTCCCCTCACTTTGTGGGGGCTTGTAACTAGTGTAAGCTATTGATTTTGGAAAAGGAAAAGAACAATAACACTATCAACGAATCGATGTTTAGTAATTCTTGTTACCACTAAATTGTATAATTTCTCGTAATCTTCAATATTATTTGGAACCTTCATCTGGTTGAAGTTTTGTCTGTCTCGTTCGCACAAAATCACGAAATTTACTAGGAAGTAAGAACAATAGAAAAGTAAAAAAATTTCTTAATAATCATCAAGGCAGAAATTTACTAGAAACACTAGAAAAAAATCTTAATAATCATCATGGCATATGATTTTTCTTAACTAATCCTCTTTACAAGCAAATATATCTAATGAGGGATTACAATCATAAGATCGTAATCCAAGTCCACAAATCTGAATTATTAACTATGGCCCGTCAAAGTCTTCGACTCAATGTAACGGGATCCGTTCCGTTCTAGACGGATCCGAACGGAACGTACTGTTCCGGCCGGGATCCGGAACGGAATCCGCAACCACAGTACCGGCCCAAAATATCGGTCGGTACCGGTGGTTTTCGGTCGGTACTAGCCGGTACCGACAGTACCGAAAAATTTTAGGCCAGTACCGTAAAGTTGAAAAAGTGCAGGGACTAAATTACAAAATTTAAAAAATTTAACCTAAAACTTTAACCCCCCGCCCCCCAAAACTCGATCTTTCAAGTCTCAACTCTCCCCCCACGCAGCCGACCTCGTCTCTCTCTTATTTCTCTGCCGCGCCACTCCTCGCCGTTGCCGCCAGTCGCCTCTGCTCTTCCCACCATTTCCATCGGTCTCCTCCTCGTCGACGCTTGCCTCCTCGACGGTTGCTTCCTTCTCCGATTCTCACTGGGTTTGCTTCGTCATTCGTCGGTTCCTCCACGCAGATCCGACACCACCATCACCTTCTCCGGTCCTCGCCGCCGTACCACAGCACCGCGACACCGAAGGGAAGCCACCGGAGACGCAATCAAAGCCATCGGAGACGGTTCGACCCCCTGATCCGTGACAAAACCCGAAGACCCGCCAAGAGACCTGAAGTCGGTTCTATAAATTTTGTTTCTGATTTCTAAAATTTCATGCCATTTGCTTGTTTGTTGTTGCGTTGGATTGGATTGTTGGATAGATCTTGGATTGTTAGATTTTTGAAAATGTGAATTTGTGGTGGATTTGGTATTTTGGTTGGATTGGTGTTGTGAAAATGTTGGACAGTGTTGGATCGGTGCTGGTGGGTTTAGGAATTTTCATGGATGATGCACGGTGTTGGTTCATGGTTGGATTATGCACGGTGGTGTAACTGGTGTTGGTTGGAATTTTCCGAAATATTGAATCTTAAATAAATGTCATTCACTCATTTGTATTGTTTACTTGTTTTGGTTTGTAATTTGGATTTGATTATATTAATGAAGTTGCAAATTATAAATTAAGGGCATAAATTTATAACATAATGAATTGTTAACGGTTTACCTAAGAAAAAATTGTAATTTAACTATTTAATTTTAAGGCACAAAATTAGAATATAATGAAAAATCCTTTTTAAATCAACAAATGTAGAAATTGAATTTGCATTGGTTTGAAGTTTGATACTTCGATTGGCAGTATATGCTTTATAGGAAGACTTTGCTACTTGAATGACTCTCCCAAGGCTTTGCCTTTTATTATCAAGACTTTATGGAAGTTCCTATTTGGCTGCAATTCCCTAATGTTCCCTTGGAGTTGTAGAATGAAAGAGGGCTGTCAAAACTAGGATCTTGAATTAAAAGACCATTATGTACGGACAAGATCACTAGTAAAAAATCACGTATTGGTTATGCCAGAATATTAGTTAAAGTTGATGTATCAAGGAAGCCAGTGACAAGTTTTGATGTGAAGATGCCTGGGAGTGCCCGATACAAACAAATGATTATTTATGAAACTTTCCCTAGCCACTGCTGCTATTATAAACAATTTGTACACAACCCTTTTGATTGCAAATCCATAGAAAGGGACTAAAATGAACATATGAAGGATCCTACAAATGTTAGGGGTACGAAAGATATACAAAATGCTAACACCATGGACAAAGGTGAATTTACTACTGATGGAGGTTTTATGAATCAGCCTAATCAGGGGGGGGGGGGGGGGGGGGGGGGGGGGGGGGGGGGGGGGTAGAAGTGCATGAACAAATAAGAGTCCATGCGGGATCAATTAAAGACGTAAATCCTAATAAGGAGGGGGGACAATAACAACAAAATGAAGGGAGTACTGAAGTTACTGTGAACAAGGAGGCATTGACTGGAGTAAGGGGACAAAAGGTACCTCAATCTCGGAGGGATCCTAAAAAAGCTAGCGATGGAGAATGACAGAAGGTGCAAACCCACAGAACTGTAACAAAGGAAAGGTTGTGATGACACAATCCAATAAAACAGTGACTAAAAGGGGTAATGTGTAAGGTCAGGCATGTATCAATAGTGAAGATGGGGGCAAGAGTACTATTGAAGCAATTAAGAGGATAGGAAGGGAGAGGCCCTCCCAAAATGCCAAATGAGGATGTTATGTTGGAATGTATGAGGTCTAAATAAGGCCTCGAGACAAAATAGTGTTGTCAATATTAGACAACATGATTGTAACCTTACGTGTCTCCTTGAAACTAAATTATCTATTGATGGTCTTAGTATCATGATGAAAAACATATTCAAAGGGTGGGACTTTTGTCACAACTTTGGATCTATTGCAGGAGGAAGAATATGTATTGTATGGAATTTTATATTTTATCATTGTCAAGTTTTGGAGGTGGGAGAGCAATCTATTCACTGTAAAATCTAATGCTAAATATCTCATTTTACCTTTATAGTGTCTTTTGTTTATGGGTTATATAGTGTAACAAAAAGAAGAGAACTATGGCAGAACTTGATAGGGCTGGGTTTGGATTCCTTAATTCCTTGGATTATAATGGGGGACTTTAACTGTGTATGTGAGGCTAGGGAAAGGCTCAAATGTCAACCTCCTTCGGTATACTTGTTTAAAGATTTGCTAGACTTTCGAATGACTTTTGGCCTAGAAGTTGCTTCATTTAAAGGGGAGTTTTTTACTTGGCACAAAAACATATATGGGCTAATCTTTAGGTTATGCTTGTTCAAATCATTTCTTAGATATGCGGGTAGATTCTGACCATTGTCTTGTAATGGTGGCCCTCAATCAATTGGACTCTCGAGGTAACAAACCCTTTAAGTTCTTTAATATGTGGCTTAACCACCTTCAATTTCAGGACATAGTATCTAATAGCTGGGAGATGGTAGTAGTTGGGACAGCTCAATTCGTTCTTTGTATGAAGTTAAAGGTATTAAAGTACCCTCTAAAAGCTCTAAATTCTAAAGCATATGGTCACATATCTAGCAAGGCTAAGAAGGCACAAGAGAATTTTCAACTTGCATATAAGGCCTCTCTTAATAGGCCTGATGATGTAGAGCTTAAACATGAGGTTAACATCAAGAGGAAGCAAGCTGGATTTTTGCTAGATGTAGAGAGACAATTCTTTCAAAAAAAGGCTAAATGTAAGCATCTTATAGAGGCTAATAAAAGTACGAGGTATTTCCATGTAGTAGCTCGGAAGAGAGGAAGGCAGAATGTTATTTCTCATCTCATCAAGGAGGATGGATCTGTGACTACATTGGAAGAAGTGGTAGATTGTGTTGTAAGTTATTATAAAGGGCTTCTTGGCACTTTAACCCCTCTGAACAGATTAGACTTAAATGTGATAAGAAATAGTTTGGTTTTGGATGTGGATACATGAAACATTGATTACAATGATTATGGATGAGGAGATTAAGCAAGCTATGTTTGATATAGGCAATGACAAATCTCCGGGGTCAGATGGATATAAGTCTGCCTTCTTCAAGAAACATTGGGATAGGGTTGGATTAGATGTGACTTTAGCCGTGAAGGAATTTTTCACTACTGGTCGGATGCTTAAACAGTTAAATCATACCAGCATCACACTCATCCCAAAGACGAAGGTAGCACCAAGCGTAACAGATTTCAAACTAATAGCTTGTTTGAATGTTGTGTATAAGGTGATCACAAAAATATTAACGGAACGATGGCTTTAATTATAGGAAAAATTTTAGACCCAACTCAAATTGCATTTTTGCCAAGTAGAAGTATGCTAGATAATATTTTTCTAGCGCAAGAACTTGTTCGGGGTTACACTAGAAAACGTATTTGCCCACAGTGCATGATAAAAATTGACATCACAAAAACTTATGACACGGATCATGGGACTTTCTTGAAGATATGATGAAAGGGTTAGGCTTCCCTAATAAGTTTGTATGATGGATTATGGAATGTGTAACAACTACATCCTTCTTGATCTCAGTTAATGGCACACTACATGGTATGTTCAAGGGCCGGTAGGGATTAAGACAGATTGATCCTATGTCACCTACACTTTTCCTACTTTTTTTGGAGTACTTTTCATCATTGCCAAAAGTGAGAACCACCAATTCCCCTTTTCACTTCCACCTGAAATGTCAACAACTTGGCATCAGTCATTTTGCATTTACGGATGATCTCATGTTATTCTTTAGAGGTGATTTTACTTCTATCCGTATACTAGTGGATTCATTGAGTAAACTAAAAAAGGTGACAGAGTTGAGGGTGAATTCTTCAAAATCTAATATTTACTTAGCCGTGGTTTGTGGACGAGAAAGGGCAGACATTTTACAGATAGTAGAATATCCTATAGGTGAGTTCCCTGTTTAATATTTAGGGGTCCCTTTGGCACCTATAAAGGCTTCAGTGGCCCAATTTTCTATACTACTTGAATCCGTAGAGACTTATATCAATGCATGGAATGGTAAGTCTCTCTCATATATGGGTAGAATTGAATTAATTAATTCGATCATTCAAGGGGTACTTTCTTTTTGGCTCCAGGTGTTTCCCATTCCAACAACTATCCTTGATAGGATAACCTCCATATGTAGGTTGTTTTTATGGGGTGGTAAACATTTTAAAGTAGCATGGGACAACATTTGTGTGCCAAAAGAGGAGGGTGGATTGAGATTGAAAAACTGTAAATTATGGAATTCGATGCTTTTGTCTAAAGTGTTTTGGAATATCCATGTTAAAGCTGATTCTTTGTGGGTGAGATCGATTCATGAAATATACTTGAAGGGCTTATCAATATGGAATTGGGAACCTCACACCCGAGACTCACCCTGTTGGGACCCGTTTCCGAGACCTAACTCTTAACCAACGAAACATATCATACGATCATACTTTAGCTAACATCGCTTTAATTTTTTTTTCAATCCTTATTATTCTTTTTACAAATCATTCGAAGTCATTTCAATTTCCCATTTTGAAATCATGTTTTATTTCTTCAAATTCTAATCACAACCATCAATTC
>JANKYE010000223.1:16645859-16660741 GCA_032467995.1 Erythroxylum dillonii | reverse complement strand
TCCCAAACCATTCTGATGTGCTTATGTGTGCATGATATGTCTGACATGATGAATGCATTCATGATTTGTACGATTGCGTATTTTTGACAAATTGAAGAATTGCATGAAATAAGCGTTTTATGATTTTAAAAATGCAGAATGACTATGTTTATGAAAATTTGTTTTATAAATGGTTTTGCTTATTACCTTTATTATAAACCTGTTACCCACGAGCTTTCAAGCTCACCCCCTCCTCTTCTCCCCACCTTCAGGTATTTGAGTAAGAGATGGAGTGAGAGCGAGTCCAGGCATCAACCCAATATGCTGATATTGTATTTTGAATTAGTTTTGGATAATTCGAGGATTAGTCTTTTCAAGGATTATTAGTTTATGTAACCTTTGTATTTGAGATGTGAGGCATTGATATATTGGGATTTGAAATGTTGCGTCAGTTTTGTAAAGAACACTATTCTTTTGATGTTAATGAATTATGATTTATGTATGGATGATATTGAGAGGAATATGAAATTGTGTATGGATAAGGTTGAGATGTGTTAAAAAAATTTGATGAGAAATCGTGTTAAGCAAGGAACCACACTCAAGTATGATGTTTTCTGTTAAGAGGTTGGATTTCGGAAATGGGGTCCAACATTAGTAGTTCAACATCAACCTGGGAGGACACTATTAACTGGCTAATGAGAATAAAAATGGAGAATCTGGCTAACTACAAGGTTATTAAGATCAGCTGGAGCACAATGGTCTATAACATATGGAAGGAAAGGAATGGCACAATATTCAGACAAGAAAGCAGAAACATAAACGGGGTCTCTCAAGAAACTGTACTACAGATCAAGGGTAACTTTGTCAATAGTCAATAGATATAGCATAAAGTATATGAATATAGTTAAGTGATCAATATAAGATTCATCACCCTAAAGTAATTAAGGAGAATATTTAATTATTCTCGAACAATATTGATTCGAGAAATCATTGACTAAGGTAGAATGAATTTTAAAATAGTTTATAAATGCATTAATTTAATCAACTATTAATGCTAGAGAATTAATATGGTTGGAATTAAATATATAAATATTAATTCCATGTTCTATGTCTAACTGGAATATTGTATAATGAAATGATTGAATTATATATAAAAATAATTCACAAAAAGGTTAGTTAAAATCACTTTGACATTCCTAAATATTTAGGCAATCATAATGCATTGTTAAATGTCAATCTTGATTTATAGGTATAAATTATTTAATTAAAAAATTAAAATAAATTAAAAAATTTTAATTTATCTAATCCTAAATATGATTTAGGGTTATAATTTATATATATTGTCAACATATTTGATATCGTAATGGATCACACTTAAAATGGGTTGAAGAGAGAAAAATGTTTTAATTAAATTATAAATTTTGAAAAACTTTATGATTAAATATAAAATACTTAATAAATAAGGATCAATATAAAATATTAGATCTTATTTAGACGTAATCAGCATTCAATTAGATTTAATTTTAATCCTAACTAAAGTTTAATTGAAGTTAGAATTTATTTCAATTAAACTATCAAAATGCCCAAATCTATTATAAATAAGCTTAGACTCCAAGGAAGTTACCATTGATTATCTAACCCTCCCTATAACAGTTGTAGAGTTCTCTTAACTCATTTTGGAGATAATATTAAAGGTTAAGCACTTATGTGACTAAGGTAGTTAAGATGAGCTGATTTTAGAAACTGTTTGTGAAAAATGACAAAAAAATCAAGCTTTCAAATAAAGTATGAATTAAGATTCATGTTTTGTTGTGATTTATATGTTAATCATTTTATATAATTTAAGTGATCTTGGTAATTTTATATTTATTTTACTGCACAGAATTGGATCTTGCACTGATTTTTAACTGTAGTATTAGGGCTAACTTTAATTATAATTATATAATTTGATTGTTATTGATCTTGAATTTTGGAATTGAAATTAAAACCTTAATCTTGAAATCAGATTTAGATCTATTTAAACTTTATTTAAATATGAATTGATCATATTATATTCACAAATCCTAGTTCTTAAAAAATTAAATTATATTTGATTAATACTAATAATTCATAATCAATTACAATAAGATTGTAATTTGAGAACCTAAAAATCTATTTATGAAAACCTGAAAATTTCGGATTTAAAAGCAATATAAACCTATATTTGTATTGGATTTCTTATTGGGTTAAATCTGGAAGAGTTGTTGTGAATCCTTTATTGCTGGCAATGACCAAATCAACAACTGGCAGTGTTTTTTTTGGGTATTTTGGGTATTTTGAGTTAGCTGAGCAAACTTAAGATTAACTAAGTTTTATTAAGATCCTAACCCATTAAAGATATTATAGTAATCTTTTCAAATAGTAATAAGGGTTATTATTGAAATAGTAGGAGTAACCAAATATATGATTAAATTCCAAATTTTATTTTGTAGTCATGACATATAATCAATTACTTGATTTTCTTATAATTATATTTTATTCTGAGTGGAATATACTTTTTTCTAGTGTAGTTGATACTAAATTAGTTAACTAAATTTCTTAGATATAGGTTATGTTTGAAAATAGTTCTCAAAGTCAGATAGAAATTTTTTATATCAATTATGAAATTTTGCTATGAATCTTTGTTGAGAATTTGGTGACAAAGTTTTAGAGATGTCAAGATCAAAAAACATAATGATACTTTTAGTTGACTAATGTCTCATAAACTTTAATGGCAACATATAAGATGTATGTTAACTTCAAAATAGCAAAATGTTGCATAAAGTAGAGCTTAAAGGTATGTCATCTTGAAGAATTTGTTCTACTCAATTTAGTCTACTAGAAGCATAAATATGGACCATAATCAAAGGCTTTTTTTTATAGAATGATAATAGTTATTCATTAGAAGAAATGAATGTATGACTTTTCTTGCCTATACCAAATATGATAGAGACCATATATATCTCTAGTTCATGGTTATGAGTATTTGATGCTAAATTTAGATTCAAAATTATTACAATATTTAAGGCATGGAAAGAAATATATTTTTAAGTAAAAATAGTTAATCTAATTTTATGCAAATATTTTGTATGTGTTTGATCAAAGGAGATTTATACTTAACATAAGCGGGAAGAATATAAAGTTAGATAATCAAAACTATCTTTTTATGCCATATTGGTTAAATGACATAATGAGAATATACAGTTACATGCAAGGATATATGTATCATTTTGATTATAAATTGTATAAAATTTGTAAAATTGTTAAGTTAAAGAATAACTAAATCAACTTTTGGTGAAAGGATGATGATGGTATTGAATTGTTAAATCTTATATATATGAGGTGTTAGATGTGATAAAAACTCATAAAAGGATTATACTGATATTTCAGAATGTTACTAATGAATTTATATGATACAATCATATATATTAAATGAAATATTGATTTAAAAGTTTTTAAAAGTTCAAATTATTAAAATCTAGGTAGAAATTAAGCATTTAGAATGCTTCATCACTTTAATAAGATCAAAGTGATGAGATTTACTTTTTTTTTATCTATAGATAATGAGATTTCTAATGAATACCTCTACAACTAAATTTTATAATAATATGGATTTACGACAAGAGTAAAAATACAATATGAGATATTATATAATGCAATATTTATTTCAGTCACTTTTGAGCAGAGTCTGGTTGTCACCTACTAACACTTGTGACGAGCATGGTTTCTTGCCCAACAACTTTCTCATACTTAGGTACTCCGAGAGTTGGTAACACATCAGCCATAGCACCTTGATGCTATATGGGAGTCTCTTGTTGAGCCCCTTCTATGATTGGCTTTTGTGTTTCGGGGTTTAGATTTGTTGATGTTTAGGTTGTATCCCCCTTTTAGTCCTTATTTTGGTAGTCTGTTAGCATGTTGATGTTGTGTAGTTTGGCTCTTCGCACAGGACGGGCTAATTTTCTCTGCTGTGGTTTTTGTTCGGATTCGAGGTCTCCCCGTCGCCTGTACCTTATTATTCTTTTATTCTAATTTTATCTACTTATTGATTTACCAAAAAAATATTTATTTCTTTTATAGACATACCTAGTAGTATGAATTATGTTCGATATTTCCAATTAAATCAATTAGCAAGATTTCATATTATATATGAAACACTAAGACTTCAACAGAGCCAAAGTTAATGATTTTAGGGATGTGATGCTTAGTTGAAGCATATATTTTTCCATAAAGTTTATATCTAAATTGGATAATAAAAGGTTATAGGATATCCAAATTGTAGGATATAATCTTACAAACTCATTGAACAAATTGTTTGTTTCAATTTATACTTACAAGATAATGGTTCTCAAGATAAGTAGTAGGAGTAAGATGAAATTTAAAAGTTCAATTCTTATAACATTACATGTAGATGGAACTAGTACCTTTATTGATATATTTGAAGTATAGTTGAAAGGCTACGAGACATTAAAGATTCTTTCAAGATGAATTCAATGAGGTTTCTTTTATAATTGATTATCGATTTATCATATCCATAAAAAGGCTACTGGGAGTATAATTGTCCTCTTCAATAGGAGTTTGTAGAGACATATTTCTCATAGAGAGAACGATAATTCATATTTTCAATTATTGAAAATATAATTGTCCAAGAACAACTCTTTTAGGATATGAAAAGGTAATAACGTCATTCTGGGATTAGACTTATCAAGATAGATTGGAAGTTGTTTACCTATTCAACTCTAAATATGTAGATAATGTACTAAAGGTGTTAAGTATTTAAGATATGTAATACTTATGAAGTATTAAAGATAGCCATTATTCTAAGTACGAGATGATATTTGAGTTCAATATTAAATGGATATTAAATTTAGAAGTAAATCCTAATTACGGTATATTTTACGTGGCAAAATACTATTTTAGGATTGGAAAGGTTCAATTGTAGCTTTAATTGCTAATAAAGCCAAAATAAATTTTATCATTTAGGGGAGATGATTGTTTCGATCATAAGTTCTTTAATGAACTTGGTATAGTTCCTTGCATTGTTCAGACATTATTGTAGTGTAAAACATTACAACCTTTAGGCATGTAAGAGGGACTAACGTCTCATCAAAGATCCAAATATATATTTAAGTAGTTTCTTTTAATTATGATAATAATTAAGATGAAAGTTGTCAGATTTAAGCAAGTGATCACTATTGAGAATCTTTTAAAGTTCTCTCACTAAAGCATTATACTCGTAGTAGCATAATTGTTATATGGTAATACAGTATAAAATACTTAAATGATTGGCTTAGTGTAGGTGAGAAATTGTTGGTTTATATCCTACATCCAATTGGTTGGTTGTAGTTTATGGACGTAATTATTTTTAGGCATATTTATCTTAAATATATTTAGATATATATATGATAAAGTTTGTGAGATAAATATATGTTGCAAATGAAACTTGATAAGATTATAATAATGAAATTCATGTTGCTTCTATATATTATCCATAAATTATTCCTAGTCATTGTTCTATTGAGAATGAATATTAATAGAGCATAAAAAGACTACCACAATTTATGTTTCTTATGAAGAATATAGTTGGCCTTATAGACTAAAATATAAAGATATTTTAACAAACGCGTAAGTGCTTGTTAGAGAATATGTCCATTGAATTAATCCCCTAAGAGAAATCTATTTTAAACATTACTTGTTTGTCTATAAAAATTCTCATTATAATGACTGTATAAGTGATCTTTTGACTTGAGATCTCAAAAGTTATCTCATATAGGGAATTTTATATAATGAAATTAATTATGACCTATTCTAGTCAAGGCTAGCTCAGTCAATAGTCAGTAGATGTAACATGAACTGTACATAAGTAGTTGAATGATCAATATAAGATGTATCATCCTAAAGTAATTAGGGAGAATATTTCATTATTTTTAGTTAATATTGATTAGGGAAATCCTTGAACAAGGTAAATTGACATATTGTAAAATAATTTAGAAATGTCATTAACTGAATCAACTGCTAGAGATGCATAACTAATATGATTGGACTCACTGAGTAGACATTAATTTCATGTTCTATGTCTAATTGAAATATTATATGATGAAAAGATTGAATTATACGGAAAAAAATTATATTAAAAAAGATTAGTCAAAACTACTTTAACATTCATAAATATTTGAGTCGTAATGATGCGTTGCTAGACACCAAACTTGATTTACAGATATAAATTGTTTAATTAGAGAACTAAAAATAATTTAAATGAGTTTAATTTATCTAATTCTAAATATAATTTAAGATTATATTTTATATCTATAGTCAACATATTTGGGACCCTAATAATTTATATTTAAAGAATAGGATGAAGAGAGAAAAGTGATTTAATCAAGTTGAATTTGATGATAAAATTAGATAAACGTTATAATTAAATATGAGATATTAAATTTTATTTAGACATAATTGATATTCAATTAGAATTAATCGTAATTCTAATTAAAAATTAAATTTTATTTCAATTAAATTATTAAAATATTAAAAACATATTATAAATAAGCTTAGATTTTAAGATATCTAACACTACTTACCTAACTCTCTCAGCAACTGTTGCAATATTATCTCAACTCGTCTTATCGATATTGTTGGAGTTTAATCACTTGTATCATAATAGTTGTTAAGATTAGTCGAGGAAATAACAAGAAAATGATTGAATTTTAAAATAAAGTATTAAGATTCATGCTTTTTCGATTTACGTATCAATCATTTTATGGAATTTAACTGATATTAACTTGGAAAAATCAAAATAAAAATTTTTTATATTTATTCTGTTGTGAGCGAGATCGAATCTGGCGCCGATTTCTCAAGAGAAGAATCGTAAGGGAATAGAAAGAAGCCAAAGCACATCTCCGGTATCGCCAAAAAAGGAAGTATGCTGAACTTGTCAAGAAAGACCCCACAATCCACGCTTTTTAGGCTACATTGAAGCTTATCATTTTGTGTTATATTCACCTCGCAAAGTCAAAACACGTTCTAGTGAAAATGAACGAACATTCATTACAATATCATATCATAAGCCAAGTGGGAGTGGGACCCTTTCTATTACAATAAGACGCAGATCTAACTTCTGGGAATTATAACAATAAGAGATTCCTCCAAAATATCTGGTATACTCACCGATTTAGATATAAACCAAGCTTTGTTTCTTTCCAATCCAACAAACTTTTCAAGTAAACTTCCATTGCTTTATTATTATTATTAGTCATTATTCACGAGATCAAATGAGGATACCTACAGTTACACTCTTTAGTCTTTATCGCTTATTGCAGCAACAGTTTTAATCTTTCTATTTCAATAAAAGTTTTATAAAAAAAAAAAAAGTGTTGGTTATTACATTACAACTGCATGCAAAGCTTATAACTCAACAAACGAATAATAAGCGAACGAAGAAACTGCGACCTTAAGAACCAAAGTGTGGCACCTCACTTGCACTTCTAAACCACAAAAAAGTGTTCTCACCTCCCATCCCTAGAAGGTGAAATACTGGGGGGGTGGGTGGTAAAGCAATTTGAAACCTCTCAAGTTTTATTGGTATATAACTGTCCTATGATTTAAGCAAAAATATAGTTTTGACCCAATTCCATTTGGCAACCTAGCTTGACGATGACTATATTCGCGGGTATCTTCTCCTTAGTCTCTGCTCATCAACTTCATTCATCCAATCAGAGAGCCACAGGAGACCCTTGTAACCAAAATATGTTGCTACCAGCAGGGCCAATACAATGGCAACCATTAAAAGAAGCCACTTCACGTAGGCTGCAGCTTTCTGTTCCAAAAGAACCACCACCAATAAGCAAAGCAAAGAGAGAAGTACGCTTTGATGGACAATAACGGTGCATACCTGCAATCTTGAGATCTGCTTTCTTTCGTGTACCCTTTCACGGCGCTTTCTTCGTTTTGCTATATTCTTCTCAGTATGAGAAGAATTCTCCTTCAGGAATATAACATATTATGAAAGCCCATTTACCAAAAAGTATCACTATCATGCATGTGCATAACTAGATGAGATGACTTTCTTAATTTTTTACACCCACAGATATCAATTTTAAGATTAATTTGTAAGTTCCTAGTTGTAATAGAAAATATAAGGATTTCGAACCCAAAATAAGCTGTCATGCCCCAGAGCATCAGAAAGCCATCAATACAACTTTCGACCAACGTACAAAACAAATTTAACCCAGCAAACTGAACAACCCTAGAAAGAGCAAGTACCTCTAAACCTTTAGATTTACGTATATGCAATTCCTGATCTACAAACTGCACTTTATTCCTGCATTCAGAAACACAAGGAAGAAGTCCAAGCCCAAACTGGTTTTTAGACAAATCTTTGGGATCACAACCCTTTTTGCGATAGTTTGCTTGAACTTCCTTACATAGCCACTCCTTTTTCAAGGCTTGGCACTGGCATCGAACTGTTACCTTTTGGAAAAAAAGGTTGAAATGAAATAACAAATCAAAAAGTAGTGGTCAAATAACAGTTTATCTGCAGGGGTTCTTTTATTGAAGACTTAATTGCAAATATTACCTTTTTGTTGCACTTATCAGGCAATGGGCATGGACCAGGATGACAGATCTCTGGGCATAAATGCGTACAATTGGGCAACTTCCTACCAGGTTCAACATATTGTCAAAGTTCCATACATAAACACATGCAAAGTAATGCCTATCGCTTCCAGTAACACCTTTTTTCACATAATTTCCTCCATCAACATATGAGAGACTAAAGAAAACCATGAGAGTGCAAGGAAGTTAAAGTAATCATGGAAGTCATATGCTAATCAATATGGGTCAAAGATGTGAGAGCAAGAAGGGAAAACAAAGTAATAATGGAGGTAATAGGAAAATTAAATTACCTGAAAAGAAAGTAACAGGAAGCTTAATAATGACTGAAATGAGAAGAAAAAAAAAATGGAATTCAAGTATTACCTATGGCAGGGTCCATTGCATGAACGAACATGAACTTGCTCCTCTGTTGATAAGCTATTGTAGTATGTACACTCAAAAACATGCACCATAGAACCACAATGGCATGATCTCTTCACAAGCACTTTACATGGGGCACACTCTTCAGGATGACATGGCAGAGGACAAGGATGTGGACAAGCAGGATGCCTCTCCTGAATAAATATCAGAAATAACAGACAGTAACTAATGGATTTCCAAAAACATAGTGATGGTGTCATGAATATCTCAGATGCAGCAATAAGTGCTGTTGTGACAAATTGTTGACGACATGTTATCAATCTACCCAATATGATAATATTACTGGAAAAGACAATAAAGCATATGAACTGACTAATGAATGAGAACAAAGACAGTAAGTTAGTGCAACAATGTAATTGTACCACCTTTTGACATTGAAGTTGACATTCTTCACAAACCTCGCCTTTTTTCACTTGAACAGACAATGCCGAATTCTGGCTCTTCAGAGCATGGCAAGTGTTTGTACAATAATGATTGCCACAGCGAAGAGGATTCCCACACAAATTTTCACAAGAAAACTCAGTTCTGTCTGAGCAGACCATCTAGAATGAGAAGACACCCACCCCCAAACCAAAAGGAGAATTCAGAAAACCAGCACCATACTTCAGCTGACGTGTTAAAGTAAATAAGTAACCAACAAAAGAAAGTGATACAAACCATCCTTTCTGCTCCAATGTGCTGACCAACACATGATCTCCAAACAACTTCTGGGCATGTAGGGCATGGAATTCCGGCCATACCTTCACTTTGATGATTCTTCTTTTTCTTCTTAGGCTTCAACGTAAAATCAGGATTAGGAGGGGGTCTTGGACCATGACAACTGAAAAATAAACAGAAATTTTTTTTTATCAAAGGTCTGAAATCTGAAAATGCGCCAATCATTTTCTTAACCAATGTCTCATTAACTTAAAGAGATCCAAACCTTAATTTGCACTTATGGCCACAAGGGTACTCCTCCTCACAAATAAACCGACAAGGAGGGCATGCTCCATAATGGCATTTGTGGGGCTGGACAATAAAACCATGTAAAAATCATCAGCGATTTTCCAGCATATTGCACAACTTTTAAAGAATTTGCTCATAATTTGGAGCTATAGCAGTAAAAACGAATAATACAACGATGCAAAAAATGGATGAACTACCATTAGTACCTTAGATATTGATGCATGCCTGCATAAAGGAGGTATGGCACATGATTTGCGACACTTGGGAGGTTTTTGATTCATCTCAGTACCACATGGAACCTAACAAGGAATCCATCAGTCATTCAAATAATCATATCCAGCACCTTTTATAAAATGTAAGGAGAGTACAAACAGAAGTACTTGCCTCAAAGTTTGTCTCACCACAAGCACAGGAGATCACAACCATCACAGGACAAGGTGCACAGGGACCTCTAGAAGAATAAAACCAGTTATTGAGAAACTGTTTTGAAGAGTATAATTACGTCTTGCAATTTCGAATCATTTAAATGTAACGGTCCTACTACTAAGTCAAGTGCAGGAATGAGATCCTTACAGAACCTCACAGATATTTTTCATACGCATGTTCTAATAAAAATATCACTTAAACAGAGTGCACATGGATCCAGACATAGTATACTTGAAAGATATAACAAGGTAAGCAAGCAAGGCTGGGAACTGAACATACCTATGACATGGGGCAGGACACTTATGATTCCTACATCGAAGCCTCTTACCACAAACCTAAAATTTTACAACAATTACTATAACCTCCACATAACTATTACACAAAACGCAAGCTTGTATTGCAAGACACACCTCTCCACATGGTGGGCAGTCACCATCACAGCATCGACGCTTACATGCATGACGTCCACAATCTCTCAGTCGCTGGCATTTCCTTTCACAAACCAAATCTTGACAGCAAGGAACCTAATCTAAATTCAGTTAAATCTTCCAATATGGAACTAGGAATTTTTGAAAACGGAAAATAAAGAAGGGAAACAGATTCATTGCCCATGTAATCAAAGGTCATAACAGCTATCCAATTTTTTTTTTTTTTAAAAAGTGAAATACGAAGGTCAGTCTAATAAAGCACTGGCCTAGACTGATGTATCCTTACCTCTTTCTTCAAGCCACCACAACGGCAGGACTTGGTGACTACAAGTCTGCAAGTCTCTAAGCACGGTCCCCGGTGACATCTTTCAGGGCACCTATGATAACCACAACTCAACTTCTTATCACAGGTAGCACCGCAAACAGGCACAACAACATCACACGGAATTCCTTCATACACTCTTTTTCCACACGGACACGATCTCTTCCCTTGAAGAGGACATCCCCCACAATCCTCTGAATGACACCCTCTCTGGCAAACATGCTTCCCACACCCCAATAATCTGTCACAAGGATTCTCGCATTGAAATTCCCTCTCACAACACTCTCTCTCCTCCAATTTCTTCCCACAATAGCATCTATAAACCCCGTGAGAGTGACAAGGCGGGCAAGGCCCACCATGGCAAATCTCTCTGCACTGGTGAATTCCACAATCCAATAATTTATTGCACACACTATCGCACGAAAACAGCTTCTGCCCACATCGCCTAACATTTTCAACTTTCCCACAAAAGCATCTCGTTTTAACGAGTATTGGGCACGAAGGACACGGTCCAGGATGGCACAGCAATAAACAGAAATGACCACAGTTGTGCTTCAAGGGACGGTGACAAACTTCGCCGCAAGAATGTGGTAGAATCCAAGGGTTGTCCTTTGGAGGCTCTTCAAGTTTACCACAAAAGCATAAGTAAGATTTGGGGATTTCAGATCTGGAGTACACTGATCTGCACTTTGGACAATTCCACGTCGAAGTCTCCGAGGCTTTATCCTGGGTGATGGGAAGGCGTGTGGCATTGCGTGCGGCAGAGAGATCGGAGGCTTGTCGAGCCCAGGATTGGATACACAGGAGATGGAAGACATCGTAACAGAGAGAAGTACAAGACCAAGTGGGGTCAGAGGGTTTTATGCGTTCGAGACAAATGAGGCATGAGAGAGCACCAGAAGAAGAAGAATTGAGAAAAGATTGGATCTTTGAGAGATCGTGTGGTGTGGGGGCTGTGTTTGATGCAGATTGGTTTTTGGTGTGTTCAAAGTATGATCTGAAAATGGAGTTGGAGAGGTCGTTGTGGTGGTGGCGGTTGTGTGATTCAAATTGGGAGTGGTCGGTGTCGATGTCGGAATCGGAATCGGAATCGGAATTGGAAATTGATTTGTTGTGGTGACTGGTCGTGGCGGTGGACATCGTCAGAATTTGGAGAAATTGAGGTACTCGTGTGTCGCGAGTTGGTGTCGAGTTTTTGGTTGAGTTGCACGATTCCAAAGTCCGTAAATTGACGCGTGGAACAATTTTTATGATGATAGGCAGAGGAGGCGTCGTGTTCTGCAGTTCTGCCAGGAATCCTTCCCGCCCTTTGGAATGTGTTCACTGCAGGTCCTAAGGCTCAGTAAAAGATAAAGATTGAGACTGTTTCAAAACTTTTAAATTGAATTCATTAATGAATTAAATTAAATTAAATTAAATTTAATATATACAATTTGAAATAAATTCAATAATGTTAGAATTAAATTTTATTATACTGTTCAGAAAATATAATAAGATTAGAATTGAATTTAGTGTTTTATATGACACATTTACTCCTTGCTAAAAAATAATGTTATTAACTAATAAACATTCACATTTACATAGAACAACTTATAAATATCAATTTCATTATAAGTAATATCATAAAAAAATATTATTAAAATGAAAAGAAAAAATTAATTACAAATAATATCAAGCTAGACCGAATTATGAAGGATATAGCCTGGACTCAACGACGTTAGAGCTAGGACATATGTCGTATCCATCGTTATTTGGAGGCTTAAAGCGTCTAACTGTCACCTCTAACATCTTCCTCACCTCTATCACCATGAGGCCTTGTTCTAACCCTTTTATTTTTACCTTTAGTCTTTACTTACTTTTTGTTTACTTTAATTTTATGTCTCTTCTTTCCATATTTTTTTGTTTGTCCCCTTCTCACATTGAGGACAATGTGTTGTTCAAGTGTAGGGAGGGTTATGTATTTTGATTTGAATGTGAATTTTGCATATTATATGATAGTTATTAGATTGCATTTTGTGAATCGTATAAATGTGTCAATGGGTTAGATGGATTGGAATTGATTTAATTTTGAACATAGTTTATTACGTTGTAAAAAATCTTTAGCTTGTAAAATTAATGAATTGGGTTTTTTAGTTAAATATGTAGCTTAATTAGGATTTATTGTTACGTTGTAACCCTCTAAATTGTTACATTCATTCATAATTTGAGGTCTTTTGACTTAAATAGCTTTGCTAGTATTTTTTTCCATGGAAACGAGTAGCTAAAGCAACAAGGTAGGCAATAAAAAAAAGTTTGTTAATTTTAAATAAATTAATATTATGTTGACCTTCAGGTTATGGATAGAGCTAGTAGCCAGTTGAGAATGTGGTGTAGCTGAGTAACCGGATTGACACGCATCACAAAAGTGTGCCTCCGCATCAAAAGGCTATAATGAAGTTTCAACCAAGTAGCTTAATAAAAAATTGACTTAGTCGAGTAACCGGATCGACATTCATCACCAGTGTTTGCCTCTGAGTAAAAGACTAGATCCTTGTTTAAAAAATAAATGAATTTTCTAATAAAAACCTACCAAACTTGTAATAGCTTGACTTTTCATGAAAACATACTTAGGAGTAGTTACAAAGATTGAATGACCAAAGACTTATGAATGTATGTGTGCAATTGAAAAGGGTAAATAAATTAACATTTGGATCTGGTTTAATATTTATATTTAGTTCAAAGCCCTTAGTCACAAATTTTGTTTGTTAATGATTTGATATGACTTGAATGATTGTGTTTTAAATTAAATTTATTTCATGAAGTTGAAGCCATTATCTCATTACCGCATTGTGTGTTGTGTGTTTGTTGTTTTGTCTACTTAAGGAAAAGCAAATGTTTAAGTTTGGGGATGTTGATAAGTGTGAATTAGATCATATTTTAGGGCTTAGTTTGATATGTATTTAATGGTTAATTCAATCATTTAGTATGTGCTTAGGTTAGAATTGTGTTAGTTTGTTAATTATTCATATTTTATGGGTTAGTGCAAGGATTTGAGCTTAATTATTATATTTGTGAGGTATCTTGGTATGTTTGTTAGTGTTTCAAGGTCAACATTGAAGAACAGAGAAGTTTTGGAGACATTGGGGCTGAAACAATGGTCGTTATGCCACAATCGTGACAGAAGACCATAACATAGCCCACGATCGTGGCTTGCTTACCACGATTGTGATAGAAGGCTCGGATGTGGCCCACGACTTGTGTCGAGCAGGCACTCAAAAACGTCAAGTTTCAAGGAATTTTTCAAACCTTTTGGACCCAAGAAAACTAGGGCTACTCAGAACTCAAAAGGTATTTAAAGAATAAGACAAAGAAGAGAAGAGAGCTTTTGCATCAACCACTTTTCAGAGAAACCCTAGAGAGAAATGTTGAGAGATAGAGAAAGAGAAGAAGGAAGAGAGAAGTGGAGAAGAAGTTGACTCGACGTATTTCCTGGATCAGGAGTTTCCCAACGTTGCTACCTCCCATCGTCCATTTAAATTTGTATTTCCTGTTATTTTCAATTTTATTATTGTATAAAATTGGAATAATAGTTGATGATAGGATTTTTGGATGTTAATGTTGTTTCTAAACTCACATTTGAGGTTTTATCTTTGATTTAATCAAATTTGATTGTTTATGTTTTACTGGATTTATTATGATTTAATTTATGCAATTGCATAATTTAGTAATAAACTGAGAGTGTGAATCGAGTGAAA
>JANKYE010000223.1:16607937-16630057 GCA_032467995.1 Erythroxylum dillonii | reverse complement strand
CACATACTTGATGACATAAGTTTAATACCATTCATGGAATGTAAATCACATTACATAAACGAAATACATGCATATATAAAAGGAATACCTTATAATATATTATTAATAAATCATAATGTTAATACATGAATCACAAATGTTCATTGGCCTAGGGCACACTACTAACAATAATCACCTAGCCCTGAAGGCAATGCTAACACTGGAGCTGACGTGAGACATTCCTTAAGCTTTTGGAAACTTTACTCATATGAATCATCCCACTCAAATTGCACTTGTTTCCAGGTTAACCTCGTCAGTGGAGTAGCTAGCTTGGAAAAATCCTTTACAAATTGTCCGTAATAACTGACCATACCTAAGAAACTTCGTATTTCGGTAACCTTCATAGGTCTAGGCCAATTAGACACTGCTTCCACTTTCTGAGGATCTACTTGAATCCCTTCCTTACTAACTATATGCCCCAATAAATTCACTCTATCAAGCCAGAACTCACACTTTGCCAACTTGGCATATAACTGATTATCTCTAAGGATTTGTAACACCATTGCCAAGTGTTTTTCACGTTCTTCATGGCTCCTGGAATAAACCAATATGTCATCAATAAAAACCACAATGAATTTATCCAAATACGGCCTGAAGATTCTATTCATCAAATCTATAAAAGTCGCTGGTGCATTTGTTAAACAAAAAGGAAGCACCAAGAACTCATAGTGCCCATATCTAGTTATAAAGGCAATTTTTGGCACATCCTCTTTTTGGATCCCCAACTGATGATACCCATATTTGAGAACAATTTTAGATAAATGACTTGCTCCTTGTAATTGATCAAATAAATCATCAATCCGAGGAAGAGGGTATTTATTTTTAATAGTTACTTTATTCAACTGCCTATAATCTATGCATAACCGCAGGGATCCATCTTTCTTCTTAACAAATAACACTGGCGCACCCTATGGTGAACTAATGGGTTTAATAAACCCCTTATCCAGCAAATCCTGCAACTGCATCTTTAACTCTCTTAGTTTTATAGGTGCCATTTTGTATAGGGTAATTGAGATAGGGTTTGTACCAGGGAGGAGTTCTATATTAAACTCTATTTCTCTTTCTGGTGGTAATTCAGGTAAATCTTCTAGAAACACGTCTAGAAAATCCCTTACTATAGGGATCTGCTGTATCTCACTGATCTCCCTTCTGGTATCCCTAACATGAGCTATATACCCCTGACATCCTTTTCTTAGAAGTCTTTGGGCATGCATAGCTGATATTCTATTAACAGGAAACCCAATTCGATCACCCTGATATAATACTTCTGTTTTTGGGTCTGGCCTAAGTATAATTCTATTGTCATAACAATCCATTGTAGCATGGTGATTTGATAACCAGTCCATACCCAAGATAACATCAAATTCTATTACTACCAACTCGATCAAATTTGACATAAATTTTCTACCCTCTATTTCCACTACACATGAGGGGTAAACATACGTCACTTCAATAGTTTCCCCTAAGGGTGTAACTATGAATAGTGGTTCTTTCATTAATTCTCTCCCTTTATCTAGCTTCCTGGCAAAACTTGATGCTACAAATGAATGAGTGGCACCCGAGTCAAATAGCACTTTAGCATTCTCATTCTGGATAAGGACTATGCCTATATCAACATTCATCATAATTAAAAAAATCATATCTTTATCATAACAGAGCATCGACATTCTATTCATAATAGCAATTTAACTAAATATCAACAGGTTTGCATAGGCTTACCTGTTATAGCTGTATTAGAGGCCTGTGCATCTTGGGAGTTCACAACAAACACTCTCCCCTGACCTCTATTTGCTGGGGTTAATGTTGACATCTGCCCCATATTCTAAGTGAGAGCTTGGCCCTGAGGTCTACCTTTACCAGCTATGCCTTTATTAACAGATCTTTCTATCTGCATAGTAGTCTGTGAAGTTAGGGGTGGAGCTGCTTGGTTTTCTGACATTGGGCAGTCTTTCATGAAATGCCCTTATTGTCCGCACCTATAACAACCTCTGAACCTGAGTTTACAAGGTCATGCGTGATCCTTTCCACAGACATTACAAGCAGTTCTAACCTGTGGCTATGCTGGAGGTTAATGTGATCTAGACTTAACTAGGTTCTGTGTACCACCAGGTGCTGAAAAGACCGATGCATCTGGGTTTGTGACCCTGCCTTGACCCCCTCTCTGTGGTTCTGGAGGAGTAGACTGTATTGTTTGTTCTGTCTATCTCAGCTGAGAGCTATCTCTTTCTCTACAGCCTCTACTGCTCTGGCCTTTACCTTTTCTTCTCCTTTCTCTTTCTGGTCTCCCCTCTTTAAACTTTACTTCAAATTTTGGAAGTCAATAGCTGCAACAACATTATACAAGAAAGGTATAAATCCCAACTTGTATCTTTCCATTTTTGTAGCTTCAGTAGGCACAATTGTCGTAGCAAATTTGCATAAGCGTAGGAATTCACTTGCATAATCATCCACGCTCACACCAAAGTTTTTTCTGAGCCTTTCAAATTACAGGGCTCGATTCTGTCTCTCATATGGAGAAATGATCTCATCGATTAATGTCTGCTTAAAGAATTATCAGGTTGGAGGATTCCCACCATATAATTGATCTTCAATATTCCTCTGGAACCATTCTCAGGCATTCTTTGTCAATTTAACCCCCACTAATTCTATGATCCGTGCATCAGAGCAAGTCAATCTCAGGACCATTTTCTTAATATGACTCATAAACACTTGGGGATCCTCATGTCTCTCATCACCAAACTCAGGGGTCTGCAATTTTAAGAAATCATTGATACTTACCCCTTCATCATCTAAAGCTCACCTAGATAAGTCTCTAGGCATTTGCACTGGCTGTGGTGGTGCAGGAGCAACTTCAGGTACCCCCTGAGTTCTCTCTCTCTCTCTCTTTCTCTAAGTATTCTTAATTCTTCTCTCAATTCTAGAACCTCCTGCTTTTCTCTTAAAGCTCGGCTCTCTACTTCTAAGGCTTCAATTCTTTGTTGTAAGGTTCTAACATCTTCCCCTTGAGCACCTGGGAGTTCAGGTTCATTTTCAATCTCTGATCTCCTCCTAACTCTAGGTGGAGACATTTCTTCTTATTGTTCCTGCTGCACCGATTCGAAAACAGGTACAACAGTCGAAATTTCTCCCCTTTTAGGATGACCTCGTCCTCTTTGAGGAGATGTTCTTCTTCTAGGAGGCATCTCTAATATAGAAAAAATTAAAACCATTTAGACATAATGATAACATACTATTGACATGATACAAATCTTATGCTCCATGGTGTCATGCTTATGCAAGAACATCATATGCATATTTTATAGCATATACATATGTACATCTTACACTTTTCTTTAATACATTTTGTCCATCATATAGATCACAAGATTCTTACTCTTATACAACCTAGCTTTGATACCATCTGACACGACCCGCCCTTTTGGATCGTGTTGCCACTAGAGAATAGGTAGGCTTAATGCCACCAAAACCCATAGTAAGCCCAGCTTTTCTATATTCTACAAAAAAATCTGGCATGACCTAATCATTTATCTGATAAATCCTTATACTTGCTTAATAGGTTGTAAGAAGTAAGGATCCAATTCTGCAATTCTCACATACATTATCTACTTATCATCAGCTGACATCATTCTCAATAACATAACAAATCTATACATGTTTTATGTACATATGATTATGACAAACCATGGAGCAGCTATAAACATCTGCACTAAACATCATGCCAAAAACATTAATTGTCTGAGTATCCAAACGAGTGTCATAAGGCTTGGATTTTCTCTCTTGTCCAATCTGTTAATCCCCTGAAATGGTGATAGTGAGAGGTGAGTCTTCAATACGACTCAATGAGATATAAATATACTACCATGCTTGTGCTGCTAGGTAATACTAGACTAGCTTCACAAGGATGGTCTGTGGCATTCTAAGCATCAATACATGATCAATAAATGAACAGGTAGTAATATCAAATGCGACAATCACATGAGTATCAATAATAAAGATCAATATGAATTGTTCAAAAAAAACATGAATATGGGTTCTGAATTCTTTTCTGGGTTTTGGGTTCTTTTCTTTTCTGGTTTTTTTTTCTGAATTCTAGTTTCTTTCTGGGTTCTGGTTTCTTTCAAAATTCTGGGATCTACAAGATTCCTACTTCTGAGCTTTTTCATTTATGAGTTATGATTCTTTTTGAAATTCTTAGGAAGAGACAGAGGCATGCTAGTACGGCATATCTCCCCTTTTCTGATTCTAGACAAGGTTGGCCTAACCTTGCCTTGGAGGCTTGCCCTCTCCAGGCAGGACCCGGATCTAACCCATTACCGGTGGGTTATCTATATTCACATAGTCTGATAATATACCCTATCAGCTAGGTATTCTGAGAACTCATCAATCATGGTTAACATGAGAAATATGATTCATCAAAGAATCACAATCAATAGGTTCAACAAATAAGGGAACCAGAAGGTGCAAAGAATCTGTAATTATTGGGTCAATCTAGCATACAATATGCTAGACTCAACTACATGGAGTCAAATAGATTATACAGGTTCAAGGACAATTCAATAAGCCGCAAAATGAAAGAAAAGAATTACTACACAAGTATAGTAGTATGATTATACTCACCTTGACTATCTCAGGGGTTTTGATTTCTTTTCTACCTTCCTTGAACTTGAGAGGTACAAGGTACGACTTCTAGTTCGATTCCTTGTATACTTTCACAAGCTATTGAGTGACATGCATGAAAATTACATATACCCACATTAGTCATTCTCATATAAGCCTCATTTCTTAACACATATTATTACAATACTATTTTACTCTTAATCCAACAACATAGGTCTCATTCGCGAAGGCATAACTTCTTATACATAGGTCCAATGTTTTTCAAACTTTCCATACCTCTAGTTAACACATAAATTCACATTTCTTCTTTTATGAACGTGTTCTAATTCGGTCATTGATGGAATCCAAATTTCCCATTTACAATCAGCCTTAACAATCAGTCATAAGTTGGACCCTTTCCTGTCTCAAAACCTTCTAACTTAATGATTTGTCATTCAATTAAGGCAATTCAAAACTTCATTTTCAATAGAATCATATGGATATCACATATCCAAAGACAGCTAAAAAATGATGTAAATTGGATTTATTGTGTTTTTTACAAACCTGTCCTGTTTCTGTTCTCTTCTGTTTCACTAAGGTTAGTAACACCCTTCCCTTTTTCAGCGATATCTAACAGAATACTCATCAAATTAACATTTCATTTTTACATCACTTAGACAACACACTTTTGAGCATTTTGTAAGAAGAACTCATCATCCAATTCTAACTCTAAGGTCTTCAAACAATTAACTTTCATTTCTCGTTTCAATCTCGCTGGTATTCTGAACCAGTATCAATTCAGGGCTTCTTACCTTAGTTCAGCTCAACCTAAAATTGTGAAAAAAATCAGGGAGACAGTTGACATCTGGATTTACAACTTATATGTTTTGAGTTTCTCCGGATTCACACGTTAAGCAGCTCAAACAAAATGTACAAAGAGAGCCAAGAATCTATCTCCATGACAGCTTAACCTTCAAAACCCTAAGTTTTGATTTAACCTCCCAAATCACCATAAAAACGAAATTTCTTCATGTTAAAGTGTCATTAGACATCAGAGAACATAAACCCATCAACCAAAACATCAAACCCATAACCTTTCATCAAGTGGGGTTCACAAAAGAAGAGAAAAACTAAGCTTTAATGGGTAAAACTAAGCATTGGAAGGGAGGCTTACCTTTTTATGTTGATGGAATGGCTTGATTCTCCTTCCCAAACTTGTTACAAGGGTTGGAAAACTTGGAGAGGAGCTCCCATGGATGTTTCGGTGGTGAGGGAGGAAGAAGAAGATGACTTTTTTTCTTATTCTCCAACTTGGCTTCTTATATACTCCTTATGTCCACTTATTTACAAAATTGTCGTTCTTGTACTGGTTATTAATCATCCGCTCGTATAATTTCTTGTGACCACCAAAAAATTTCATACATCATTAATTTGATGTCAACATAAATTATTATTCACTGTTCTGTGATTTTAATGACATCAGCCTCAAATACCCATTTATTTCGGTATACCAGGTAAACTAGATACTGGGTATTACACCTGCCAATTGCGTTCGTAGTCTAGTATTCCTCTGGAATTTTGTGGAACTTAACCCAGACTGGAGCTGCATGGATATCCTCATGTTCCCCACCATTCAAGCTCCCCTTCTGAAGGAAAAAAGGTTTACCTTGAATTTGTCATGGCCCCTTCTCCAAAACTAGATTCATCGCATCCTCAGAGTCAAATCGAAATAAAAAGTTATTAGCACCGGTAATCAACATTTCAGACATTCCAAAAGCTAAACAAGACTTGTTCAGAGCTAGTTGCACCACAGGAAAAGCAGGTCGTTTCCCTAAGAAGAACCCAAGTGGAGTATGGTGAAATTGAACTGCACCTTGCTTAACTAGTTTTAGTGGGGGAATGACCCTAATCTGATCATCTTGGATCTCTGAAGGTAATAGGATAATGTCGTCGACAATGACTCACTCGCCTCTACATCAGGCACAACACATTTCCAAGTTCTAGGTTTAACAGAAGGAGGCTTTTTAGGTGGAGGAAGAGCCGAATGGGATTCGACTTTCGTGGGGGAAGGTGGAGGAAGATTTGGGTCTATATTTTTGTAACATCCAGTTACTTGTGGGAAGGTTAGAATTGTAAATATGAGTGACAGGTTAGAATTGTAAATATGAGTGACCAAAGAGAGCTTAGAAAAGCATTTTATGTTCATACATAATATGGCATACACATACGTGTGAATAGTGAATTTATCTACACATGAAAATAATTGTATATGCATTCATGAATAATTCCGGGTATAATTGGGTTGATTTGTGAATTATTGAGAATTGTGGTTTGTTTGCATTGAAAATTGATTTGAAAAGTGTATTTGTGTTTTATAATTTTTTAAGTGAATTTTAAGAAAATTTCTGAAAAAAATTGGGGTAATTTTTGGACTAGAAAAAATGCCTAGTGGCAATACAAATGATAATTGGTAGTAGAAGTTACTGTCCAATGGCAATGGAAAATTTTGGTAAATGATTTTAGGATTTATTCACAAGTGCCATTAAAAATTGGGAGACAATTGGAGTAGAAATTGAAGTTCATTGGACTGGTTTACTAAAAGAGCTAGTTGAATAAATAGAAATTGGACATGTGGCAAGTGACAAGTGTCACTTGCCAGCCCATGTCTTTAGATTAACCATTCTTTAATTTTGTAAAGGCCATTTTTGCTCTCTCTCACGATACTCTCTCTTAAAAGCCTTTGGAGATTGTCTTTTTTGGTTGTCTTCCTCTCATCTTCGTAGCTTCTCTCCTTCTTCTTTTTCTTGGGCTTTGATCTTTTTAACCTCCATTTATGTTAAACCTCCCACCCATCTTCCACCTTGCTCTCTATTTCCCACAAAAAAATTGCTAACCTTCCAACCCTAAAGATGGTGATGATCGTGGGTGGTTTTTGAAGTTAGGTATTTTGATTTTCTTGAAGAGTTTGAAGATTGGTTAACTAAATCAAGTAAGTTATATTTTAAATGTTATGGGTATGGTTAAATTAAGCTAGATTGATGAGTAAATTGAAATTGATGAATTGGTTATGCAATGTTCATGTATGTGGTGTGAGTGTTGAATTTTTTCAATTTGAAACTTTCATGAATTTTTATGTGTTAATCTAGAGAGAATTTGATAAAATTATCTTCATAAAAGATGTAGCTTATCCTTTTAGCTTTCCAACGATATAAAGTATGAAATTTTTGGACAATAGAGTTTAGATATGACCATTAGAAATCTGGATGCTGTTTAGAATGGAACTTTCGGGACAGCCAGTTTGACTGAACTTTTGACCCTTATAGAAGTAAAAATTATTTTTGAGGTCTTCATGAAAGTTTCAGGTCTAGAAGTCTTATTCGAAATGGTCTTTGAATGACGTTAATCTGATATTTGCAGCAAAAGTTATGGAGGTTTGAAGTTGCACGCGCACGATCGCGACTCCGCAAGACCACCCGCTATGTCGCGGTCGTGCATGTGCATAATCGAGACCCGCAGGCCTCCCTTCAGACCTGAACATCTTTCATTATTTTGGCCATAACTTTGTCGTCCAACCTCCAAATGCCTTGATTTTTGAAGCATTGGATTCCTAACACATTCTTCTATCTCTCCATGAAAATTTATGGATTTTGAGATTAATTTGAAAAATATTGATTGAATCAAAGTGAGAGGATGGGCTGAAAGAGTATGAGTTGGATATTTCTATTGAATATGGTTCAGTATTTTGGTGATATCTTGATCTGTAAAGCTTCAAATTATATGATTCTTGTTTTTAAATAAACTAGATACATGGAGCTACAAATTATCTGAAGGAATAGAATTTCAATTCAGTCCCTAGGATTTTCAATTTTTAGAGTGAAGTTGGGTATAGTGTTCAGTCTTGGTTTTGTAGCAGTCCAAGAATGATTAGGCTATAACTTTTAGATTTTTGGAACCAAATCAAATGTTTTTGGTATTATTAGAAAGATAAGACATATAGGAACACTTTTCTGGAAGAAAGTATGAACAAATTACATCAATTTCACTTTCTAATTGAATGTGAACAATAGACCCGAAGGTTTGGAATTTAGGAGAATTTATAAGAAGAAATGAGAGTTTTTATCATGTGTGATCATGTAATGATGGAATAACATAAATGAGTGAATTGTTGGCATTAAAGTAACAAAGACATGTGTTTAATGAAGATGAAATGGGCCATGATTAAAGTTGTGATTCAAAAAGAGAAATAAAGTGTATCTAGTGGAAATGAACAAGAAATGAGTTGTTATGAAAACAATTGATACGAAAAAATGATAATGTGATAAAGTGGGAAATTTGAAAATATACCCGGGATTGTCATGAACATGCATCATACATATTCCGTATACATACATGAGCATAAACGAATGCTTATAATTGTGCATAATTATTAATGTGTGTGCAATGTGTGTATTGCATAAATGTGTTGTGCAGATTAAAGTCCGCATTTAGACGTTTCTAGAAATTAGAAGCAAATGGTAATCTAGAGCGTACTGTGAGTAGACCTAGATGGTCTCATTTCATTGTTTGTTCTGTTGAATTTTTGTATTATTTGATCACTGAATGATTTTGTAAAGGTGATTGATTATGTTCGTTTCCGAACAGGAGATCCGATGATTGTGATGTTTGACTTGGATATTGAAGTGCTACTTGAATGTAAATTGGTTGAACTAAGTGTGTTGAAGTGATTGCTAAATGTTTTCTGAATGTGCAATTGCATGTAAGTGAAAGTGTGATTCTCAACTAAATGTTGAATGCCAGACTAAGGTCTGATGATATGGGAATGAGATTAAATGGGAACATGCAAATGCGATTGATGCATTCCATTGCATGAATGCATGAAATATAATGGCAGTTGTGACCAGAGTAGCTAACGATCAGAGCTTAAAGCTTAACGAGTGAAAATGAGCTTCGAGCTCAAAAGTAAATTAGAGCCTCAGGCTCAACATTTAATGAGCCCAATATGGGACAGTTATTAATGAGCCCGGTATCCAATGGATACAGGACAGTTTAGGCACTCGGTCACAACAAAGTAACAAATGAAAATTGAGTCTCATGTGCACTGCATATGCATAATATGAATGATTAAATGTATTAAATGTGAAATAATATGAAATGTGAAATAGAATGAAGTGTGTGAATTATGTGTTATGTGACTGAGTGAGCTATTGATGATGGTCACTCACTGAGTTCGCAAAACTCACCCAAAATTTGCAAATATTTTTCAGGATCAGAAGAATACGACGTTAGGCTAACAGGAGTATACCTACAACATTCATGTGAAGGATAGAGATCGGGATCAGTTCACATCTGCATTATGTCTCTTTATTTTCGTACTGAATTGTATTCTCCGCAAATTATTGTATTTTGTGTTTTTGAATATAATTGTTGTCTATAAGTTTCCAATTGGAGAAAGGTTTTGAAAAAGAGATTGATCAATGTGTAATATGTTTTGTTTTGGAATGGGCCCTAGTGATTAACGAAATTCTGATATTTGAAAAATGTTGGTAACTTTTGTAAATGAAAATGTTTCTGAATAAAAGTGAGCCCAAATTTTCGATTACTAACTTTCGCGTAAGCTGGAAAAAAAATTATACTGAGCTTTTGACTAACTAAGTAATCTAGCATGCCACCCTCGCGGGGCACGAACTCGGATATCACCCATCGATGTCGGGTTTGAGTCTAGTGGGAGTAGGGTGTTAAAATTTTAGTCTGAAGAGTTAGGGATTTGACCGAAGGCAAAGGGGAAAAATGTGAAAGAGAGGAAGGTCGTGGAGAGGATACAGAAAAGGAGGTTAGGGGAAGTCGAGGAGGGGAGATAGAAGAAGACGAAGCCATGAATAAAGGTGCTAAATCGCTGGAGATCTACGAAGCTATGGAGTTCTCTCCGTCGTCGCTCACTCAGTCGCTCTGATCGCTCTTAGTTTGAAGGAATATTTCCTTTGAGCAAATCTTCAGAAATGCTTAGTTGTTGATTGAAATTGAGAATGAGATGACGAAGAAGGTAAACTAGAAGATGGGTCTTCATTTAATTCCATAATATAATTCACTAAAGATATGATAGAAAACATCTCACCAAACTAGATATTTTATGTGAAAAAACTAGAAATTTATTTTTGAATGTAAGGAAAACACCATGCAGTTCATAAATCAATTGTATTAAAGGAAATTAAAAATCAAAGAAAATAATCATTAGTTGGCAATTTAATTTCCTACAACTAACTATTAAATACTTGTAACATTGTATAAAGTGCAAATAATTATAAGCAAGTAAGGAGGGATGAGACCATCTTTTTATTTTTGGTTACTTTTTTGAAAGAAAAGGAAAATAAAATAATAGATAGTCCAATTATAGAAAAACATAACACTAAAAAAATTAAACAAAGCTCGTAATCGATTGATTTTCAATTAGTTAACTTTCATAAAAGTTATTGATCGATAAAGATGCAATTATCTTAAGAATCAAACATTTAAGAAGGGTTTCAGAAAAATTTAAATTAAATAGGATACGTAACATGAAAAGGGAACCTGAAAAAAACATTTGATTCAAAGGTTTGTTAATTGATTTATGTAATTATTTCAATGAAAGTAGTTTATGAACCATTATGTCTAATGACTTCAACCCAACCTAGCATAACCAATTAACCACCTCCAATCAACCAATTTGAAATTAAAAACTAAGAGCATATATAAACCAAAATAAAAGCAAAGTCTCATTGAAAGTCACAATCATTAGTGAAAATAAACACATATCCATACCAAGACTCCATAAAAGGATATAAGGTCACAACATTTTAATGATGAATGTATGATGTCTTTAAATATTGATAAGAAAAAAATTAGAAATTAAATAGTTGAAATAGAAAGTAGAGAGAGAGGAAGAATAAAAGAAATAAATAAGAATCCAAAGGAAAGAGGGGATAAAGAGTAAGAGTATCATTTTAAAAAAACTCTCTAAGACATTAAGTTTCATTTAAGAGTCAATGATGATAATGATAATTGAATCACACACAATTACTTCCTCCTTTTTCTTTTTAATTAAGGCGATAATATGTTCTTTTGCAATTCCTAATAGAAGAAGATAAAGAATAAAGGATGTAGCGAAAAAGAAGAATAGCTTCTTAAGGAAGCTTTACACTAATTATAATGCTAAGTAGCCATTATATTTTACTTTTAAATTAACAAAATGTTATTAAAAAATTTCTTCTTAACAAGTTCATACCCTTTATAGATATTTCCCCTAAATTTTATTTGGCGCCACTTGAGCAATCTTGATTATGAGAGTGTAAATCAATTTTGCTAAAAAGTATGGCATAATTTATTAGCTTTTTAACCAGTGGAATTAAAAAAGTAAGCTATCAAATTGTATATAATAAGAGGTGACTAGATGACCCGCAATTGGTGACATCACTTACAGTATAGGCAATTTAATTAATGTATATACTTAGATATAATTGTTTAATTTTATAGTATAATAGGTAAAATGGTAATTTATTAATTTACAAAACATTTCTTGGAAGCCTCGAAACAACTCCTCCCACTATATTTCCATCTTCATCTTTTTCGTTAGAACCATGCAATTTCATCTTCTCTATTAGGCATTTGCATGTTCTTTTTTCACTAACAAGTTAAAGAAGATGTGTTATCCCCGTAAAGAAAACAAAAAAGAGCAAGTATGAGTGTTTTTATAACCCTATTATCATCTGCATCATCATTGCCATCAGTAAGTAAGAGTAGGATTGGAAGTTTTAAAGAAATTTAAATTTAAGAGAGATTTATAAAATTTTTAAGTCTCACATCATGTTTTGTTTTTCTTCTTCCTTATGGATTGATGGCAAAAGCAATTTTCTGTGCATTTCCAATGTTACTAGTATTTGATTATTCTTCTGTCTCGCAATACTTTTTGGTTCTCATTTGTATACTCACTAAAATTATGACTTTATTTTCTCTTTAAATGAAAATTAAAGGTTTTTATACAAGTTATATTAAGCCTTTTTTAGCTTTTTTTTTTACATTCAATTTCCTTACTACTGCTTAAACTCATTCAAGTGCTGTTAATAAAAAAAACTTCTTATTTTTACTAACAATAGATGCTTACATCTTTGTTAATAATAGTATTTTTCATGATTTTTATGTTATAATTTCTTTTAAACTCAATTACTCGTAAAAAATAGTAATTTAGTGTTACATAAAGTAATATTTATTTAGTGGGAAGGATGTAAGGAGGGTTCTTATTGGGCACACCTCATGAAAGTGTGTATTGTTACTTATACCAAATTATAGAGAGAATATAACAGCCTAGACACCCGCCCATAGATATTGTCTGCTTTAGGTTGCCCATCGGGCTAAGGCCCTCATGGTTTTGCTCTTCCCATACTCGAAAAACGCTTTTGAGGCGGAGAGGTATCCATACCCTTATAAGGCATACTTCATTCCCCTCTCCAACTGATGTGGGATCTCACAATCCAACCCCTCTTAGGGCCCAACGTCCTTCGCTGGCACAACAAGTCGGGAACCAGCTCTAATACCATTTGTCACAGCCTAGACCACCCGCCCACAGATATTGTCCGCTTTGGGTTGCGTTTCGAGACAAGGCCCTCACAGTTTTGCTTTTCTTACACCCGAAAAAACGCGTCTGAGGGGGAGAGGTATCTATACCCGTATAAAGCATACTTCGTTCCCTTCTCCAACCGATATGGGATCTCACACAACAATCACTCAAGCTCGAGTCATTTAAGCTAGGCTATGTTATCCTTAATGATTAAAAACCATTAAATGCCACAAATAAATCAGAAACACAATGATTACGTATTGTATTTGATTCTAGCAATGGGTTCATATATAAAACAATCAAATAAAGCATTCAATCATTCTTACACAATACCCAATTCAATAAACACAAGATAATATAATCAATTCCTAAGCGAGAAAGTACAATAAACACAATGGAGAGAATGTTTAATTGGGTTCTTTGACATCGATATCACCTCTAAATGGGCGTCTAAAAGCTCAACCTTCTTTCGGTCTCCAAAGGAATGAAGCTTTGCACCTTCTCTTTTTCAAAACTGAGACCTCATGACTTCAAAATGCTTCATTAAACCATTCATAATTTTTTGTCATCGCAACATGTCCATTTACATTAAAAACTAGGGCTCGAGGAAAGCTGTTCAAAGTCACAAGGGTGACTGTGTTGCTTACGGTCGTGAATGTCCTAGTTGAGGGCTCACAACCATGAGCCTTTGTGTCATAGGTGTGATTAATGTGTCACATCCATGACAAAGTTGTCATGGTCATGAGAGATGAGTTACAGTCATGACAATATGGTACATGGTCGTGAGTCTTTCATCTTCTATTCTTTTTAGCATTTTCTTGTATTCTCTTCTTTTAATCCTTCTTCTTCTAGCTCAATGGAGACAAAGGAGTGTGAATCTCAGGAAGATGACTCAAATATTGTACGTAAAACCAAATATAAAATAAAGTGAATGTCTTAAGCATTTCATAGCATTAATCACTAATTGTTATGGACTAAAAGTATAATCAATTAAGCACATATCAATTTCCCCACTTAGCTTTTGACTGTTCAAAACTAGAAAATCAAAGTCACAACCCAAAACATTTACTCATTTTCCATATTTCACAAGAATAAATAGTCATAAGCAAAGATGATTAACTTCTAAAACCATAGCAAGAACTCAACATTCATTGATTTTACTCATGATCAATCAATAATCATCACCTTTAGAAATTGAGTAATCTAGAGGTAGACTTGACAAAATGTGTTTAAATAAAATGGATCCATAGGTACACTCTAATACCATTAATGATCATGTCATTTCACAACTTTGCATATCATTTCATTTCTCCACCACTAAGATTCACATACGTAATTATGAATCAAAGGAATTTTGTTGTAATATGGACAAGGGTAAGGTGAGATATATTTAGATTGTGCAGCATAAAAGTCATCAAAGCTAGTGAAACAAAAGTAATACTCAATGCAACATCAAGCACAAAAACCAACACTCACTCACAATTGTGTACATCAACTATAATGAATGCAAGATTTATATTTCATAGCTCAAATTCAAGCTCTCACACCATAAACCACATGAAGCATAATTAATTAGAAGGGATCACTCATAAAAGTTCATGATAACAATACACTGAAACTACAAGGAGTGAACTTTCTAAAACAACATCTACCTCATATGCAACACTCTCAAATCACCCATTCAAAAAAACTTTAAGAGGGGAAACTAATCATGAATAACTTTTCAAAACGATTGCATTTCCTCCTTGATAATTTTATTTAAATATTTTTTCCTTTCTTTTTCCTTTCTTTTTCTTTTTCTTTTTCTTTTTCTTTTTCTTTCTCTTTCTCTTTCTCTTTCTCTTTTTCTTTTTCCTTTCATTTAAAAATTGAAAGAAGCTACATCAACCTTAGAATCCGTTGACAAGACATAAAATGGCATTTCAACAATTGTAGCCAACCCACATATATGCATACCCCCACACTTATACTTTTGTGCATCCACAATTATCAACAATCAACAAATGCTCCATTAGCTTTAAGGCTTAGGTAAGACATTTGGTTAGGTGTAAAGCATGTAATGTGGGTAGCACAAAAAGAAAGGATAATAAAGCTCAAGGGGGTTTAACAAAGGGAAAATTCATATCAACGGGTAGGTTATTTGGCTAATGTAGTTTGTAAAAACAAAGAATGCCTATATCATTTTTATGTTAATGCATGTGATAAAAATGTGGTCTTGAATAGAAACTCAAAGCAAAGTCAGGATGTACATGTCGTGAAGGTCATACATAAACAAAAGACAATGAGACTGATATAGATGTGTCAATCTATAAAGGCTTAAAAACTCACTAGCTTGTGTCTATCACGAGTCACTGCTCTTCTAAAGTTCATATATATTGACCAATCACAAGAGAAAAAGTACATGCTAAGTTGCCATGGATTCTTTTAGCCAATTCACTCTCTAATCATGACTATATAGTCCTATAAGTGATAGAAATTTGAGAAAATATTTGTTTTTTCTGTTTGAGTCTCTCTCTCATTTTGTTTGAAAACTTAAAAACATGCAAGAAAACAAATTTAAAAACACACATGCGTATAAGAAACAAATCTAAAATGTAAAGGAAAAGAAATCAACTTCCCTTGGGTATAAGTAGCACCATTGTTTATTGTCATTAGCTCGACTCCTCGTTTTCCTCATCACGTGACAAAATTATAATCTTCAGGGGTCACATGCGCTTCCTCCATATAAGGTTCTTCAGGATAGAGCCTTAGTTAATGATCATTCATATACATTGGCTTCCCTATCTTCAAATTTCAAATCTCTACTGAGTCCATACACTTTAGAAATATCTCGAATAATTCTTCACCCTTTTTTTCCTCGTTTAATTTCTCCAATCTACTAGGTAAAGGTGAAGGGTCAGTCTTAACAATAATTATGGACTCAGTACTTACCTTGAAGTAATGATGTATCCTTTTCTCCTTCGAGCTCCTTTTCCACTTCTTCTTCACAAACAATTCCTTAAGTAGTGTTCTCAAGATTCCTAAGCTCCTCTTCACTCTGGAAGTCTCTGCATTAGATTCCCTTGGGTACTCCTCAGGTTGAGATGGTTGCATTTCTTGGCTTTTGTGATGCTAAGTGGTCGAGAGCTTCTATCATCTGACCAACCTGGCTTGCCAAGTTATGGATTCTCGACATTGTATCTTGGTAGAATTGAATCCCTTCCTGCTAGAAATGTTGGAACTACTAAACACCCTGTTAAAATTGCAAAGTATTAGCAATAATAACATTAACTAATTCTTACAAAGATGTACCTAAGTTTTGTTGGCTCTCTAAATCTTGGATGTTAGACCTTGTATCCTGCCAAAATTACCTTCCATCATGCTGGAATTGTAGTGTATTATGTTGAAACTGTAGGTTATTCTATTGAATTTGAATATTTTTAGCAGCAATAACATTAAGTAAATCTTCCAGAGATGGACCTAAGTTGTAGTAAGAACCTTCTGGTCTATATGAAAATTGTTATGAGTCTTACAAACTATCATCGAAGTAATTTGTTGGTTATCCCATTCATAACTAAAGTACATATGATCAATCCAAACTTGGTTATAAGATTAGGAATATAAGTTATAGAAAAATTTACTTCTGTCCATGAAATTTTTTTAACATACAAACACTAAACAAAAAGTGAAAAGATTATAAAATAACTAAAAAGAAACCAGTTATAAACAAATATTTACAAAACACCAATTAAAATATAAAAAATAAAGCACCACACTCCCCGACAACGATGCCAAAATTATAGTAACGCATCATAACACTACTTAAAATAACTAGACCTGTAACTATAGTAGTGATAAGTCTAGGTCGACCTCAAAGAGAGTGTATAATGAGCTTTTGTTATGAAAAGAATTAGTATTTAGGTTATGGGGGTTGATTTTTAAATAAGAAAATAAAACTAAACTAAACTAACGAAAAAAAATTACAAAAACATTCAAAAATTATGAAAAGTGATGAATATGTTAAGGACCCAGTGATCGGTTCTTTCTCGGCCTACAGACGATTAAACATACCTTATTGAATTGTTATTCTCATACCTCTCCTGGCAGCTATTAGTCGTTGGTTAATAATAAGCTATGTTAATCTCGGTTTTCCCTTAGGTTATGTTTAATTAAGAAGAGCTTGTTAATTAAACATAGCTATCGAATAACCTAGAACAAGCTCTCTAGATTTAATTGGACAGTTGCATTACGAGTTAGGATAATAGATTAATCAAGGCAGGAACCACAAAAGATCGAGTCATTTAACCTAGGTTATCTTATCCCTAATGGTTAAAAATCATTAGTTGCCACAAATGAATTGGAAACACAATAATTACATATTGTATTTGATTCTAGCAATAGTTTTATACATAAAAACAATCAAAAAGAGCATTCAATCATTCTTACACAATACCCAATTCAATAAACACAAGATAACATAATCAATTCATAAGAGAGAAAGAACAACAATCACAATGGAGAGAATGCTTAACTGGTTTCTTCGACGTCGATGTCACCTCCGAATTGATGTCGGGAAGCTCAACCCTCTATAGGTCTCCAAAGGAATGGAGCTTTTCCCCTTCTCTTCTTTAAAACCAAGATCTCACAACTCCAAAATGCTTTGTCAAATCATTCATAACATTCTACCATCAATAAGATGTTTTTATACTGAAAATTAGGGTTTAGGATAGTTGGTCAAAGTCAAGCGCATGAATGTATTGCTCATGACCTTGAATGGCCTGATTGAAGGCTCACAGTCATGAGCCTTTGTGTCATAGGTGTGACTATTGTTTTCACATCCATGATACATTTGTCATAGGCATAACTAATGTGTCACGACCATGACAACATGGTGCATAGTCATGAGTCTTGCATCTTAAATTCTTTTTTGCATTTTCTTGTCTTCTTTTGCTCTAATCCTTCTCCTCCTTGCTCTATGAAGACAATTGAGTATGAATCTTAAGAAGATAGGTCAAATATTGTGTGTTGGACTCACTTTAGCTCTTTCGCTTCTGAATTGTACCTAAGACCAAATATGGACTAAAGTCAATGTATTTAAGCATTTCATAGCAATAATCACTAAGTATTACGGAATAAATGTATGATCAATTAAACACATATCTTCCTGAATTCCTTCCATTTTCTTTCTCAGATTTCCTGTTTCATTATTCTTCTAGTTCCCCTATTTTCATTTCCAGTTTCCCACATTTCTCTAAGTTTTTCTAGATTGCTTTCCTTTAATTTTTACTATTTCCTTTTTTAGTATAATGTTACGCTCTCCTGACCACTTCCCACCACTCTCTTATAACTTTGCCCTTTTTACTTTTGCTGTCCCTGACAACAACTCAGCAACTTCACCATTAGTACAAGACCATCACTTGCCTTATACTCTTCCCTTTATTAACCATCCTGGTAATGTCACAATTAGGAAGACTTGGCTACAAGTTTTAGGAGATGCTTCTCCTTTGAAAAAAACTCCAGTACTATTCTCCCATAATATAGAATGAAATTGCTATAGTCCATCCTCCAATTGATATTTTAGTGGGAGGAGCCACTAGATGGGATACCACTATTATTGTATTCTTTATAAACAAGAGACAGTCTTTTTGTTGGACCCCGTTTCCGAAGCCCAACATGTAGAGTCAGGAACTTTGAGCTTATTTTCCTGAAGGTTCATTTGTTGTCATTCCACAATGGTGGTGAGCGCACACTAATCAATCATCAAAATCATAAGTTGACTTCTTCATAGAAAATGCAGCTCTAAGCCTCTAGTTTGATTTGAAGTAAAAATCATCTCAATCAAAGTTCTACAACTCAAGATATGCTTAAAAATCCTAAGTGTGTTCATACCCCAAACATGCTCTCCTAATCGACCCCTCACTTTCGTTAACAAAAATTTTCTCAAATCAAATACATAAGATAAAAATTTTTATGGAGAGAAAGATACATGTGTTAGGAATCTATTGGTCTAAGAATCACTTCAATTGGAAGTCAGATGAGGGAGTTATTTCCAACAGATTATAACATGTTTATATCCTTAATCGATTTGTACCTATCTTGGCGCGATTGCCATAACTTTCAATCTCAATATCTGATTGAGTTCATTTTTGGACCATTTGAAAGAAGCCTTCTATATCTACAACTTTCATGTAAACCACAAAATGAGATTCTGCCTTTAAAATGGTCAAACATCACAATTTCCTCAAGTTGTCCCGTGAATGTACGTTAAATGGACATCCACGTCCGTTTAACAGACATAAAATGGGCAAGGGATGTTTTTACACCTGAGAAGGTTCGTTTAATGGACCTTATGTACGTTAAACGGACATTGGGGTTCCCCAAAGTCCCTCAATGCCTCTCCAAAGCTTCCCACATCCATCCTAACACCATGTACACTTATAATCTTCCCAAATTCACTTATTCTAGTGCCAAAACACCTCATAACAACCCAAACAACAAAATCATCTCACAAAAGTCTCAAATCTTAACTCATGTAAGACATCAAACCCACAATTTTCCAACATTCATCAAATCTGTCACAAGCACAAATCCTATGCAACATCCTAACTTGTAACAGTCACATCTTCCCTTACCGACATCCAAAAATCACAAACTTGATGTCGTTGGAAAGCTAGAAAGATCTTCTAAAACTTCCAAGAAGACAATTCTCTCCAATTCTACCTAGATAATTCCAGAATTTCCCTTGAATTCAGAACACATTCCATCCTTATAAAAATTTGAAAATAGCCATTCATAGATTTGAAAAGCCATAAACAACCATAATACATAAGTATTTCATTTGCATCAAAATAAGCGTTTTACAACGCTTTATTGGGCATTTCAATCCACATACAACATAGTCCAAAATACAACTTTACAAAAGCAACAATTTCTCAAAATGCAACTAAAGCATTGTTTTACAAATTCCAATTTCCAAAAGAACGAAAGAAAAAAAAGTGCAAAATGGATTAATGCCTTGATGCTCACATCGATCGCACGACATCTTGCTCATCGCCTATGGATGGGAAGGAAATGGGAGGGGTGAGCTTAACACTCGTGGGTAAGAATTTTATAAATGGTAATAAGCAAAAGCCATTTAAAACTTTCCAGATTATAGAAAAATCCATAAAGCACAGATTTCTTGACTTTGTTAAACCAAAATCACAATTCTCATAAGTTAAGCATTCTTCAAACTTGTCAACATAGGTAACCACACAAACACATCACAAATAGCTTGGCAAGTCCATAAACATGACGAATTACAAAATTCTATAAGATGGCCTTGTGTAGCCGTAAACTTGAGAGAGTCCTTAAAGGAGCTCTATTCCACTAGCGGTCAGGCGGGAGAAGCCTTAACTTGGTCAACATGCACGTGAAAATTCTTGGATGGACTAAAGTAAACCCACATAACATGTAATTCATGAACTGAAATATTTTGCCCAAATGGCACATTCTTAAAAACTTGTTTTTCATGCACATGACATATTTCTCAATTCAACAACCAAAATCCCATACCAATCATAAAAGCCATTTTTCAACTTATTCAAAACATCAAATGCAACAATTATAGATCAATTGTAAAGCATTCCCACAACATTAAAATTCATTCACAAAACTCACATACAAAAAGCATGTAGTAACTTCTCAAGCATATAAAGATCAGTAAATGCACTTTTCTAAAGTAGTTGGAAAATCATTGATTACATTTATTGAAGAACATTTAATAGCTTATTAACTCAATTATAAAAATGTCACCCACCTTGATTTCCTTGCTTGAAATTTTATTCAAATGTGCCTCTCCTCTTGGTCCTTTTGCCTCTTTTGGTTTTCTTCAACAATAACACAAAAATCCCAAATCAATAAAGTTCAAATTGGAAAACCTAAAGAACCCAATGCATGAAATTGATCTTAGAATACCTAGACCCATCCATTTCCTAATCTCTTTAAACCAATACTCTTCCAAAAATCCAAATATTTAAAACACCACTTACCTTGAATCTTCACCCAACAAGAGGTTTTCTTGGCTCTAATGGAAGCTTGAATCGTCCTCTAGCTTTTTCCTTCTTGAATTAACCCCAAAACCATCTTGAATACCAAGAAATGAAGAACCCTAGCTTGCTCTTCTTTTTCTCCTTCCTACGACTCTCTCCCTCTTCTCCCCTTTCAATTTTTATTTTCTCTCTCTTCTAATGCAAGACAAGCCTTATTTCTTCCCTTTTATACCATTAATGATGCTAAAAAGTCCAACTTACCCTTACTTATTAGCCTAGGTTCTTACATCCTTAAGTGACATGCCCAATTTGCCCTTAATGTAACTTATCACTTCTAACACTTCAATTTAATCTCTTATGCCACATAACCTCATTAACATTTGTTAAGTCAAAATGACTTTACGTTAATGATTTTGATGAGGAACAAATAATAAAGATACAAAAAGCAGACGAAAGCTAAAATGAAAAGCAGACGAAAGAAAGTAGATGAAAAAAAAATAGACGAAAGAAAGCAGACAGAAAAAGCTGACGAAAGAAAATAAACAAAAAAGGCAAACGAAAGAAAGCAGACGAAAGAAGCAAAGCACGTCAGATGACGAATCAGTCTGAGTTAGTTACAAAACTCAACTGAATAACTGATTCTTGAAAGATCAAGAAGCAAGAATCAAGAAGCAGTTGAAGACGAAGGCTATAAATATGAGTTGGAGTCGAAGACTATAGAAGTTAGCAAAATTAAAAAGCTTAGCAATTTTTGAGAGAAATTATTTTGCGAAAAGTCTAGAGCTATTTTTTTGTAACAAAGCTCAAATTATCTTTCAGTTGAAAGAAGTGCAGATAGCCTAAAGAGGCTAAGTGTGAAAGAATACTGATTGTAAGAGACCTGAAGAGG
>JANKYE010000223.1:16542925-16565809 GCA_032467995.1 Erythroxylum dillonii | reverse complement strand
TTTATTAGAGTTATAAACTTAATTTTTATAGAATTCAATATCTAAAATCTAAATTTCTATAAGAATATTCAACAAAATACTAAGATATATAATATTCATACCCTTATAATTTTTTTAAAAATTATGTCCTCATAAGTCATTTTACACATAAACAACTAATACTAAACAACTAATTTTACCAAACATCAAATGATAAATAACTAATGCAATCGGCTAGTCAAATAAGTTGATATAATCAGTTATCAACTAACAACTAATGCAATCAGCTGATTGCCAAACAGGCCCTTAATCTAATTTTTAAGGTTTATGATTTCAATTCCATAACCCAAGATCAATAACAATCAAACAATTTTAATCAAGTTATAGAATTAAAGTGGGCCTATATACCATTGTTGAAAAATCAGCCCAGGATTTGATCCCTTACATAGCAGAATAATTAAGAAACTTTTTCGTATTTTAATTTTTGAAATCAAGATCACTTTAATTCTATAAAATGATTTATTAAATCATAACTAAGTATAAATCTTAATTCGTACCTTATTCCGAAGCTTTATCATATTCTTGTCGTATCCTTTGAACTATTTTCAAAACTAGCTCATCTCAATTACCCTAATCACATAAATATCCAGCTTCTAGTAGTATCCACAAAACAAGATGAAACAACTTTATAATATTACAGAGTGGGCTAAGCAAGGAGTACTAATTCTATTAGAGCTTAAGCCTATTTATTATAAATTTTGGACATTTTAATAATTCAATTAAAATTAAATTCTACTTTCAATTAAAATTTAATTCGAATTACAAATAATTATAATTAAATACGAATTATACCCAAATAAGTTCTAATATCTAATATTGATCATTATTTATTAAATATCTCATATTTAATCATAAAGTTTCTTAAACATTACAATCAAGTTTGATTTGATTAAAATATCTTTGTTCTCTTCAACCCATTATGTATGACTCATTAGGTTCCCAAATATTTTAATAATGAATACAAATTATTACCTTAAATCATATTCAGGACTATATAAATTAAACTCTTTTAATTTATTTTTAAATCTCTAATTAAACAATTTATATCTATAAATCAATATTGGTGTCTAGTAATACATGATAATACTCAAATATTTAGGAATGTCAAAGTAGTTTCATCTAATCTTTTTGTGCTTGATTTTTCTATATAATTCAATTATTTCATCATACAATGTTCTGATTAGACATAGAGCATTGAATTAATGTCTACTAAATTTTAAGTCCAATCAATTAGTTCTCAACCATTAGCCATTTATTTATCTAATGAAATTTGTAAACTATTTTATAAAGCATCATTCCACCTTAGATGATGATTTTTAAAATTAATACTAATCGAGAATAACAGAATATTCTCTTCAATTACTTTAGGATTATGAATCATATCTTGACCACTCAACTACCTTCCTATAGTTCATACTACATGCAATAACTACCGATTGAGTTATACTTAACTAGAACAAGACGCAAGTAGTATCAAAATATAGCAAGCCCTATACAAGATAATTTTAGAGATCTTAAGTCAAAGAATTACTTATATAATTATCACAATGAGAATTTCTACATACATACAAGTAATGTTCCAAATGGATATCTCATATAGGATCAGTTCAGTGAGCTTGTTCCATAATAAACACCCACATATTTGTTTTAAGTATTTCCATACTTTAGCTTATGAAATTGACTATTTCCTTTATAATGAAAAACATAATGTATGCTAATATTTTATGTTTCATTAATGTCAAGTCTTAATAGAATAACGATTATAAACAATTTAGGAATAGTACATAAATGCAATATAAATCTCATAATAATAATATAATCATAATTTCATTTGCAATATATAATTATCTTTTGGACTTTATTATATACTTCTAAACATGTGCAAGATGAAGAATGGCTTTAAATTATTTTGTCACTAAATTACAACCAATCTATTGACCATACAACATAAACCAACAACAATATCTTTCAAGAATTAGAACTTGGCTCGAGGGAAACTTTAAATACAAGGAGAGTTCTTCACCAACTATGGGTTACCTTGTCGTTGAGATGAAGGTGTATACTGTATCTATTAATTACGGAAACTAGGCCTTGAGAATACTAGAATAAGATTTCCAATGCATTTCAAAGATTAAAGTAGTAATGACACCTTAAATGGAAATCAATATTTTTGTTAGTTTTGGAGCAATCAATTAAACTATAATTAAACTCTTTCCCGGTGATCTCGGCATTGTTGAAGCCATCACAGTCATAATCTTTCATATAACCGAAGTTCAGAATTCAAATCCATCTTATTGGGATTGAATAGTAAAACTTAACTATTCCACATTTCTACTCGTGAAAACATAAATAGCTAAAAATGCTACGTGACATTAGCCTACTTTTGGTTAATTTTAAAAAATTAATTATGTTATGGTAGGATTTTCTTTTTATTTAAAAAATAAAAATAATATCACATTAATATTAGCGTAAAATTTAACTACTAAAAATGTACTTTTGTCCAATTTTTTATTCACTTAAGATTTGTTTTAAATGTTTTGAAAATTTTACAATTTAATAATGTTTGCAAATGTTAAGATATAAGTTGTGTATTATTATAAATATGAAGGGTTAAATGCAATTTTAGCCAAAAAAATTATTCCACCCTGTATTTACTAAATTGTCAATTTAAACTTTGAGAAATGAAATTGAATAGGTGATGAAAGAACAAGAGATGATGCACTATATTTGACTGGGATATTAAATATAAATTGAATGTTTCATTGTCTATAGGAAGCCGTATTGCTTTGTCAAAGATAATACAGTACCAAAACAATATAAAATCAACTGCAAATTGGCTAGATATTTGACTTGCAGCCAGGCGGCTGCAAGGGACATAGCCAAGTAGACGTGTTTACTTTTGTTACTTGGACTAGTGGGTCTAGAATTGACTGTGAACAACCTCCTTAAAATGTCTGCGAAGACAAAAACATAAAACGACACGTTGCATTTGGGTATTTCGGGTGCAATTACGTAGGACTGGTCGAGATGGGCTTTGCTTATATTTAAATTAAATAAGAAACTTATCTGACTCTCGCGTGGGTTGTTGCCAAAAAGCGACGAGAAGATAAAAGGTCCGTATTTTCCAACCCCAAGTATTAAATTAGTTTATATTGCAACTTGCTGGGATTAAATTAGTGTACGAAAAGGGTGCAAGGAAAGAATAGTTTGATCACTTAATTATGTGGCATACGATGTTAGGTTTATGTCAAAATTACTAGTGATGTAAGACATTAGTTCATCATAATATCAGCGCCATCCAATGTCAACGTTTTAAGTTTCCTCCAATTACGAACGAGGCAATATCGATGGGATGGGATGGGATGATCCTTCTTATTAGAAACAAATATATTTGGTATTTGAGAGATGGTCCAAATGATTACAATACATTCATACGTAAACAATATTTGTGCTCATCTTCTTTCACATGTTTTGTACAAGAATTATTTGTCTGATTTAATTCTAGATAAGAGTAACCACCATGTATTCTTTTTTTTTTTTTTTGAAATCAGTAACGACCATGTAATTCTCAACATCCAACGGCAAATTAATAAATAATACAGATATCACAATTAAAAAATAATAATCCATAAAATTTAATTTACTAAACCTCAAAGATTCGCGAAATTGAGTTCTTGCATGTGACAGACCACATGCTTGCCTTTGCCTGATTGGATGTTCAAGTTTATCATTTAAATATCTCCTATTTGGAAAAATAGAAACAATGGGCTTATTCTCTGAAAACAAATCTAAGCTTCTTTCATTTTGTGGGGTAGGAAAATGAAATTCGATATTGGCGCTGGCTCTGGGTTAGCGGCGAGAGTAATTTGACCGGCAACATTCGAGTGGAAGGCTTCCACCCAGCCTCTGTCTACCTGTGGACCAGTCCAGTCAAATATTGAACTTGATTTTTTCCTTTTCTTTTTATTAATAAAATCAATAGTTGGCTCATGTTTCAACTCATTTTAAGGTCTTCCCTCTCACAAACATGAAACGCCTCACCTTTGTCTGCATTTTGACTCTACCCCTCCCCTCTGTACATATTTTAGAATCAAGAAACCAAAAACGCACAAAAGAAGTCCGTGGGGAAGAAACCAACTAACCAGAGATGGGTTTCACCAAAGGAGAGAGACTAAAGAGATTGTTTAGAGGTGTAAAGACTCTATTTTTCTTGATTGCCATGTTCATTTCCTTCCTTGTTTTCTCTGCCCCTGTTTTTCTTGCCATAGCCGACACAATTCTCCCAATTTCCTTCCTCTCCGCGTCTCCCTCTCTTCCTCCTCTGTCTCTAAAAAACCTCCACTCTCACTTCAACAACTATGATTTCAGATATTCGCTTATTGACGTCCCTCTCATATCGGTTGTAAGATCAGCCATTATCATTTGTAAGGGAATTTGAATGATTAAATTCTATCCATCTTCAAATTTTCCAGTTGAACAAGTGCTTTATTGGGGCTTGGGTTTTCTCTGTAGGTGTCTACAGCTTCTGTGACGGGCCGAGGTTGTCAAATGGACCATACTTGGGGATTACAACTCTATGCTCTGTTTTGTCGTTAATCTACGTTTCATTTAAGGCGTCGTTTGTGTTTAATGCTCCGGTTCTCGACGGGGGAGGGAATCTAAGAACACCGGAAATAGCCTTGTTCATCTGCTCCCTGGCTTTGGCAGTTGGTCATGTTGTGGTTGCATACAGAACAAGTTGCAAAGAGAGAAGAAAGCTTCTGGTCTACAAAATTGACATCGAAGCTGTAAGTCCTCTGTTTCTTTCTCCTACTCTCTCTCTTCCATGATTACAGTTTATTGTGTAAGTTTTATCCAGCGATTTGATCTAAAAAGGGTGGCCGTATCGTATATAAATTGATCGTTACAACAACTATTCCTAGGAAAATCCGAACACTGAATCGTCACATCCTTGTGCCCCAGAAAACTAGACTAGTCGATTAATGAATTGAACACCCAAGTGTTCTGAATAGGTGATTGCTGGTAGTCCGACAAGCAATGAATATTGTATTCTTATAAGCTGGGATCTTCCTTAAGAACGAAAGGTATAAAATGGGCGGCTAGGAAATGCTGTGATAGTCCATTTGGAAGCCGTTGAGTTCAACTTGGAATCTGGACATTTTAAGATGGGTGTTTTTTATATGCTGGGTTAATATAAAAACAGGATCAGTCGGTCCAAAGTAATGGAGCGAAGGGCAAGAGATCTTTATCTTATGACGTGCCGTATTTCTTGCCACATTCAATTGCACCTCTCAATATGAGAAGAGGGTCCTTTCCTTTTACCATCTTTCTCTGTCAACTGTTACATCTTTTTCCAATCCCAGATGTCTCTTTCTATGCTCTTGATTCCTTTCCCATTTCCTTCTTAACATGTATTTGGGAAATTTGTGTTTTAAAATGCTCCAGGCACTATTTTGTAAGTTGCAATCAAGAAGATATTTGGTCTATCTGACGTGTTTGGCTTTAGCCTAAGAGATAAGAATCTCAAGTTAATTACTCAAATCAATGCCTCTAGAAGCTGCTTCTTGTCCTAAAGTGGCGTAAGCGAAGCGGACTTGTGATGTTAATGGTAGAAACACAATCACACACACACGTCACATCTTTATCAGAATAATTGGTGGGGAAAAAAAAAGAAAAGAAAAGAAAGTAACTCAGGCGTGTTAATTGTGATAATGAAATTTCTTGCAGATTTCAGCTTATAAGAATGGATTTGCGAAGTATCAAAAGTTTCTTCCAGAAGATAGAGGAAAATTATGATATCTGACTACCAAGGACTAACGACACTCTTCAAATTCCTTATCTATTGGCTAATCAAGCTCTTCACTATCGGGTTTGCAGGTAACTTTTTTCTTATGTTTTGTTTAATATAAAAACACTACCTGTAAAATCAAGGAATTGAGACAACTTTTGCCATTTTGGCGCAGGTTGATCCAAATGATGCTGCAGCTTGGCAGAGGACTAGAGACATAGTACATAGGCATTAAGGGAAGTGGGAAATGATCCCTCTGGAAGCTGGGGACTGATCCTCTATCTTAAAAATGGTGTACTTATTTTGTTCTAATACATCTCACTTATCTATTAATAGATAGGTAGAATGCATTAGAACAGAGTAGGTACACCATTTTTAGAACAGAGAATTTGAAGAGCTGGAAGCTGTATATCAAGGCTTCATATAAAGACAAAAAATTTTAGATTGTAGTTGCATAGAGATATCAATATCTCTTTCTTTTGTTTGTACATAATTTAAAAGAGAAATCCCTTTTCTTTCCTAGGGAAGATTAAACGTATGTAGTCGCCTAATCGCATCTGGAAGATTAAAAGAATTTAACATGATACTGTTCATTGAAATGTACATAATTAATTTCAATACTAATTTCATATAGATTTTGTTGATGCCCTCCTGCCGTGGGGCTCAGCACAACCTACGCACGTGGCAAATGTCTTAACACAAAAGTGTGTTAGTATAATAACAAAGCGGTTTGTGCCGGTACCACAGGTGTTAACAAAGAAGCTAACGATAGTCTCCAAATGATGATTCACGTATGACGGCACGGGTGGGTTTAGCCGCCCTTCAAATGATTTTGTCTATCATCACGCTGCCAATAATTCTCCTAGCTCCTATACTTTAGAGTTTTGTTTTTCATCCATAAATCTATACATAATACATGGATGGAAAATTCCACTCCTTAACTCTCCTTTTTTCTACATTGGATTTGTCCTAAACTATTCAGCCAACAACTTTTCATCAACTTTCTTAGGTATTTTAGTGTTTAGAATGTGACTCGATTACTAGGAACGTTCTATATATATTAACACTAATATTAATATAATTAAAATTCATATTTAGTCTATATTTTATAGTGAATAGTGAAACAAATTTTAAACATTTATTTTAGTTATTCATAGACGTATTTGATTAAAAGTTATAAATATATATAAATCAATTCTCTCTCTACTAATTAGGGTTGCTAAACTTTTTCCATCAAATTTTTATAACAGTAAGAAAGTCAAGAGAAAAACTAGTTTTAACAAAAAAATATGGTAGAATTTAGTTGTATGTGACTAACTTCTTCCAAACAAATAGTAAGATCGTGTTGGGTTGTTCTTTGAAAGAAGTTCATAGCAACAAATAATTCTGAAGGTAAAACATCTAGTTCAATGATTGTGAAAGCAGGAGGTTTGAAAGATAGTTTTCCTTAAGAAAGATTAAGATCATCAGGTCTAGGTAGCTTTGAAACTTGTTTTCCAAGAAGGTGTAGTATATCTTTAATTGAAGGTATAGAGCTCAAAGGTCTAAGATACATGATTAAGTGCACAAGAGTTTCTAAGTTGAAATTAATACCTTCAACTCTGATGGTTTTGTACTGCCTTTCTGTTATTCTGCCAATTACCTGAGAAGTTTCATCTGTAGTGAGGCAGCCATTATGACTTCCTGATGCTTTTGAGATATAGTGGGAAACATAGATTCCTCTTTATTGAGCTGCATAACATGTCTCATCTATATTCCTTACTTCTGCTTCTATCTGATCTTCTGTCGGATCATTTGTAATCCTTTCTGGATACATTTTTTTCTTCCCCTTGTCTTCATTGCGTACAATGTAAGGTCTTGATTGAATGTCAGGTATAATCTTAATTACTGTTCTTTCTGTGATTAGATAAATAGTGTACTTCTACTTGGTCATCTGTGTTGGATATGGTTTTGATTTCTCATATCGCAGAACACCATATAACCTTTTCTCTCCATGATTCAACAGATGTATTGAACGACTATTTACCAAGATTGGTTCGAATTGTACCTTGACCAACCTTCTCAAGGGTTCTCTTATGATTATTGAGCTTTTACTCCTGACAGGTTCAACTTCTTCAATCATCTTCAGTTTCAAATCCTCTTTTCTCATAGGATGAGAAGGATTAACCTGTGTTGTACTGTGTTCAACTGACTTTTTCATTTGTTGAACATCAGTTAGAGTACTCTTTTTTTGACAGGTTTTCTGCTTCTTATTTTTTTCTACCAGTCTAGGAGGGGTTTTTTTTGTTGAGGTTGAGGTTTCTTTTTCTCAAACTCCAACTTCCTCTTTCTTTCTGTTTCTTTAATCAATTTGGCTGACACCTCTTACAAAATTGAGACTAAGGATCTAGTTGCCTATGGTGCTTTCTTTCCAGAATCTCCACCAAGAGTCAAACCTTTCCCTTTCTTCTGCTCTTGTTGACACAAGGTTAATAGTCTTGGTTGTTTGGCTTTTTTTGACTGAAGTGTCTCCCCTTTTCTCTTCAAAGATACTTATTTCTTAAACTATTACACTTAGCTTTCTTCTTTATGAGAAATCGTCTTATCTTTTATTAATTTATCTGACGATTTCTTCTTTTCTTCTGTAGACATTTTTCCAATGGATTGAGATTTTTTTCCTTGTGGGAGTTTCTTTTTCACTCAAACTTGACAACCCGCTCCCCCTCAATCCTTGCTTTCGTCATGGAATCTGTATCCTCTTTTTCCTAATTCTTTAAGCCCATTTTACTGATAGTTGTCGCGTTAATGACGCTTTTGATATTCATCTTTGTTTTGTTTCCTTTTTCAAGGAAAATTCTAGAATCTCTGAAGATTCTTGTCAGTATCATACCATACGGTAGGGCATTCGAGTCTTTCTTTGACATCACCATGTAATTGAGGATTAGGTGTGGAAGATCTATGGGCTGGTGGTTAAGTAGATGAAACAGGCATTGCTCAGCTATCGTTGTCACCAAATTCTTCGATCCTGTTCTTGGTAGAACACAATGGAAGAGTAACGCATGTAGAACCTTAGCCTTTGGCACAAGAGTTGAGGCCTTCTTCTCCTTTGGGTCACTACATCCACAGAGTTGTCGATTGATGTGTGCCTTCTCTACACTGGCTTAAGTCATCCATCTTGTTTTATAAGCAACCTTTACTCCAACACACGGACACTTAGTAGCCTTCTCAATTGACTCCAGTGTTACTATGACCAATAATCTATCCACCACTGATACTAAAGTATCTTCTACTACCCTTGCATTCTTCCAGAACTCGTATACTTCATTCAGGTAAACTGTCTCGCGGACTTGAAAGAAGTTCTTCCATTCAGTTGCATCAATCTTTGGTTTGATGTCCGTTTGGTTCTTCTTCATGGAATCAAAAACAACGTGTTTTCCACAAGTCATTGTTTGCTCCATTTGTATCTATAGTCAACAAAAACTAAACGCACAACTGTATTTCTCAAGGAGGTGATGTTAGTTTCTGAAGTTGAGAGTGTGAGCATAGAGAGTTTGATACCAAAAACAGAGTAATGAAATGTTGTGTTGAGAGTTCTTTCAAAGGTCGATTTCAGGGTATCTCAAGAGTGTTCTAGAGTAGGTGATATTCTCAAGGCTTTGAGAAAATTTCCCTCCAAAACTTTCTCATGAAAGAAGTTACCGTTTGTAACTTACTGTTACTATTACCTTGATTCTTACGCCTTTTTATCTTCTTAACTAAGAAGATCATCTGGGTCATGACATGTCAGACGATTGATCACTCAATACAACCATATTTAGGTTTCGTCTGATTTCTTTGAATCTTTCTTCACTCAATTACTTAGTGAAGTTATCTGCCAATTGATAATTCGTCTCAATAAATTGTAGACTTACGATCTTCCTCTGTACGTAGTCTCGTAGGAATGATGTCTAACTTCGATATGCTTTACCCTCGAGTGTTGTATTGGATTCTTCGATAGGTTAATAACAGTTGTGTTGTCATAGAAGATTAGGATTTGTTCTTCTTGTATTGAATAATCTTCTAACTGGTACTTGATCTACAACGTCTGTGAACAACAACTTGTGGTTGGTATATATTCAGCTTCTGCAGTGGATAGAGCAATTGAGCTTTGCCTCTTACTTGACCAGGAAACTAGGTTATGGATAAGAAAGTGACATCCTCCACTCGTACTCTTTCTATCAATCTTGTCTTTAGCGTAATCAGCATCATAATATCCAATTAACCTGACATCTTCACCTTTCTCATACATTAAGCAAATATTAGTGGAACCTAATAGATATCTCAAAATTCTTTTGACATTTATATAATGAAATCTTGCACACAAACAAACACTAAACAAAATATCAGGTCTGCTTGTTATAAGGTAAAGTACAGAACCAATAATTCCTCTATAAAGGGTTTGATCAACCTTCTCACCAGCTTCATCCTTAGATAAAAGGTTTAAAGAATGCATAGGAGTTGGCATAGGTTTCACCTTTTCCATTCCATACTTAACTAACAGCCCTTTGATATATTTCTGTTGATGAATAAATTTTTTTTCTTTGGTTTGCTTAACTTATAACCCAAGAAAGAATTTTAATTCACCCGTCAAGCTCATTTTAAATTCATTCTTCATCAAATTCTTAAAACTGGTACATGGCTTTTTAGACGTTGCACCAAAGATAATATCATCAACATATATTTGTACTATGATGAAATCATTCTTAATGCATTTTCTAAATAATGTCTTATCTACATGTCCCCTACTAAAATCATTTTCAATTAGAAAAAAGCTTAGACAATCATACCAAGCTCGAGGAGCTTGTTTCAATCCATACAAAGTTTTATAAAGTCTATAAACATAGTCTGGTTTCTTAGGATCTTCGAAACTAGGAGGTTGCTTTACATAAACCTCTTCATCTATAAAACCATTCAAAAATACACTTTTCACATCTATTTGAAATAGCTTTATATCATGATAAACAACATATGCAAGCAAGATCTTAATAGCTTCTAATCTGGCTACAAGAGCATAAGTTTCATTATAGTTTATTCCTTCCTGTTGATTATAGCCTTGAGCTACTAATCTAACTTTGTTACGACTTACTCTACCTGACTCGTCTAGTTTATTCTTAAAGACCCATCTGGTTCCTATGATAGATTTTTTAGGTGGTCTGGGAACTAAAGACCAAACATTATTCCTAGTAAATTGGTTGGCTAAAATCCAAGCTTCATCCTGAAGAGCTTCATCAATTTTCTTAGGCTCTATTTCAGAAATAAAAGCTACATTTACTTCTCTTCTGAATTTAGACCTAGTTCCTGAATAAGTCTTAGAATCGAATTTATCCAAAATTTCTTTTGTATTCAATATAGTACACTTGCAACCAAACGGATGGAAGTAAGAAATATTAGGTTTCCTTCCTTTCCATAACTCATATGTAGTTTTTTTTAACAGGGTCGCATAAGTATTATAACAAGTTGTGTTCACAACTTCTGCTAGAAATACTTAGGAAGATTCATTTCACACAACATAGTCCTTGCCATTTCCTTAATCGTCCTGTTCTTTCTTTCTACAACTCCATTCTGTTGTGAAGTTCTAGGAGTAGAGAAATTATAAAAAAATTCCATTGTCTTCACAAAATATTATGAATTTTTTATTCTCAAATTCACCACCATGATCACTTCTAATTCTAGCAAGGGAAATCCCTTTTTCATTCTGTAACTTTTTAGAAAGCACTTTAAAACATTTAAAAGACTCATCCTTATATGATAAGAATAATATCCAACAAAATCTAGTGAAGTCATCATCAACTACGAGACCATACTTCTTTCCACCAAGACTTAATGTCCTAGTTATACCAAATAAATTTATATGTAACAACTCTAGAGATCTAGACGAAGTTACCATATTTTTAGAAGAAAAAGATGTTTTAACCTGTTTTCCCTTATGACAACTTTCACAAAAGAAATCTTTATTAAAAACTTATTTTTGGTAAACCTCTTACCAAATCATGTTTAATCAACTTAGAAATGTATTTAAAACTAATATGACCTAGCTTTTTATGCCAAATCAATTTTTCTTCATCTGTTGATATAAAACAAGAAATATTTTTACTTTGCAAATCTTCTAAATTAATCTTATAAAGATTGTTTCATCTTTTGGTAGAGAAGAATATGGAACCGTCCTTGTTTTTGACTACACAAGAATTTTGATTAAAGGATACTTTAAAACTAGAGTCACATAATTGACTTACACCAATCAAATTATGTTTTAAACCATCAACTAGCAGAACATTATCAATAGATGCAATAGAATCTTTGCCGATTCCAATTATTTTACCCTGCTGGTTGTCTCCAAAAGTTACCGATCCTCCCTTTTTATTTTGAAGATCTAAGAACATAGACCTTCTTCCCGTCATATGTCGCAAGCATTCACTGTCCAAATACCATTGGTGCTGGTTGTTTTTTCCAAGGAAGGATATCTGTAGTAGATATTATATATTTTTTAGGTACCCAAATTTTCTTGGGTCCTTTGGGATTAGTCTTATAATAATTCATGGAATGATAATAAGATGATTGGTGATTTTTCTTCCTATAAGGAACAAAGTTCTTTTTATACTGAGTATTGTTTTTAGCAAACCCTAAACCACTCTTATCATTAGGGTGTCTGTATCTTCCTAGCATGTCATTCATCTTTTTCGTACTCTCAGTGAATGTTGATATATCGGCTGAAAGAATATTGATCATTTGTTTCAGCTGACTAATTTCCTCAAATCTATCTATAGTTACCTTCTTCTTCATATCGTCTATTTGTTTCTTTAGGCAGACGTTCTCTCTCTCTAACTCTTGTGTGTTTTTTCAAGTTTTCTACCAACTTTTTCTTTAACAACTTATACTACCTTAGTATAGCATGAGAATCTTCTAACAGTTCTGAATATGCATCTTTTAATTCATTAAAATTAGAGTTTACCTCCTCGTCACTTTCTTTTTCGGCTACTAAGCATATATTTGCTTGAATTGATGCTTTTGAATCAGTATCAGATTCGGATGAATCCAAATCTGCCCGCGTTGCCATCATGCTCTTCTTATTTTCTTTAGTTTTCTTTGGTTTTCTTCTCAGTAATGGACATTCAGATTTGTAGTGTCTAGGTTTGTTACACTCGTAGCATATGACAAATGTCTTCTCGTTCTTGCCTTCGTCTTTGCTATTTTTCTTAAAAGAAAAATCTTTGTTTCTTTTAGCTTTCTTCTTCCACATCCATCTGATCTTTCTCGAGATAAAAGATAATTCATCATCATCTTCGCTTGAATCTTGTTCAGATTCACTGGTGTTGTCATTCTTGATTTCTTCAATCTTTAATGCTTGTGATGATGAACTTCTCTTTTCTGAGTCTTGTGATTCTTTTGTCCAGCCTTTAATGCTATAGATTTGTCCCGTCTGGGTTTATCTTCTGCGTTAAGCTCCACTTCGTGTATCTTCAAAGAACCAAGTAATTCATCAAACTTCAATATGCTCAAGTCCTTGGCTTCTTGTACTGCATTGACCTTAGGTCTCCATCTTTTCGGCAGACTTCTGAGAATCTTTCGGACATGATCTTGATTATCATAGATTCTCCTAAGAGCTTTAAGTCCATTGAAGATAGTTTGAAATCGTCCAAATACCTTATCAATAGACTCATCTTCCTTCATTTTAAATTGCTCATACTGGTGTACAAGAATGCTTATCTTGGACTCTTTCACTTAGTTTGTGCCTTCGTGTGCAATAGATAGAGTATCCCACATCTTCTTCGCAGTGTCGCATCCATGAACTTTATCATATTCACTTCTACTCAAGGCACAACTTAGAAAGAACTTGGCCTTTGAGTTTAGTTGGAATCTAGTCTTTTGATCAGCTAACCGTCAGGTACGTGGAATGACATTTCCTTCATCATCCATCGGTACATGCGGTCCATTTTCGATAATCTCCTAAAGATCAATATGTGTTGATTCAATGAAGAGATGCATCCTGTCCTTCCAATAATGATAATCTTCACCATTGAACATAAGAGGTCTTGTGACGGAGATGCCTTCGTCTATAAAAATATGTGATTCTGCCATAGATGTTTATCCTCACTTTGTAACGGTGGTTCTTAGAAACTGAGCTCTGATACCAACTGAAGTAAATCACTTGTTAATATAGTCTTTACGAACAATATACAAAATGCACAAGAAAGGGAGTTGAATTGTGTATACTTTTTCGTGAATACAAGCCCCTTTTATATTTCTTTTAAAACTAACTATTTCAAAGCTATTAAGTGAATATCAGAACTGTTATACGAGAATAGCTACTTAGTTAAATCACAAACAACTTCTATATACTTTGTATATGAACAATAGAAATTAAAGTAGAGAGTTAGAAAGTTGACATAGTGATTTTATCCTGGTTCACCTTAGACCGTGGGCTACGTCCAGTCCTCAGAATCCTTCTGAGATTACACTAATCTTCTTGAAACGTACAAGTATTGTTTCTCTACAGAGCCTCTTCAGGTCTCTTACACTAAGTATTATTTTCACTCTCTTAGCCTCTTCAGGTTTTCAGCTATTCCTCTCTCTTACTAGAAAGATGTTGCGAGCTTTGTTACAGTAAAAATAGCTCTAGTGTTTTGTACAACGAATACAGAGTTTTGCTAAAGTTCAAAAACTTAAGTTCACTAACTCGTTCAGTCTTTGACTCCGACTTGTATTTATAGCCTTTGTCTTCAACTGCTTATTGATAACTATTTCTTACTTTCTTGTTTCTTGTAGAAACCGTTATTCAGTTAAGTTCTGTAACTAACTCAAGCTGATTAACCGTCCGACGTACTATCGTGTCTTCGTCTTCGTATCGTTTTACTTTTGTATCTTATGAGTTTTCTTCCTTCTGAATTTTGTATCTTCTTAATTTTGTATCTTCTGAGTTTTCTTCCTTCTGACTTTTATATCTTCTTACTTTTGTATCTTCTAAGTTTTCTTCCTTCTGACTTTTGTATCTTCTTTCTTTTGTATCTTCTGAGTTTTCTTCCTTCTGACTTTTGTATCTTCTTACTTTTCTTCCTTCTGACTTTTGTATCTTCTTAATTTTGTATCTTTTGAGTTTTCTTCCTTCTGACTTTTGTATCTTCTTACTTTTGTATCTTCTGAGTTTTCTTCCTTCTTTGTTTTGCTTCCTTCTTGTCAAAACTGTTCATCTATTTCTAATATTATTATTATTTGATTGTCACCAAAATTATTAGACAAGAAGTCATTTTAACTTAACATAATTTATAACTCAAACAGGATCATAGGTTTGATACTTTCTGATACACAAGATCCCTATAGAAAGGTAAGTGCAAAGCATATTTGTATTTTTGTGTGACAGAAGTAAACTTACTGAAGACTCAAGCTTTCAAAGAGAGAGAGATTTTAGAGAGAAGCTATGTGGAAACACAGAATTGTTATTGATAGTAATATCTTGGATACAGTGAAGCTTAGTTACAAAGAAAGAGGTCCTTTGCTTATATTGGCAAAGGAGGTGACAAAAAGACAAACATCTATGAATAAGAACAAAATCTTATCACCCTAAACAGATAAGAACAACATCACATCAACTATTTTAGATAAGAACAACGTTACATCAACTATTTTAGATAAGAACAATGTCACATCACAAAAGATAAATATAAAGACAAACAATTTTAAATAAAGGGTCCCAAAATAATAAGTGGAATCCTAATCATTATCCTCGTCGAATAGGTTTTTGCCACGATTGTAGATTTATTGGAGAAGCCCTTCTGCTCGTGCTATCGGTATCATTACTAGTTGTCCTTCTTCGTTTACTCGGGCTTGCTTTCTTCGTGCCCAAAATTTTCAAATATTTATTCAGCTCTTCTTTGTCGATTACAGGAATATCATCATTTAGATCTTGGGCATCTTGGAAGAAGGAGGATTGAGTTTGAGATGGTGCTACAATGACAATATCCAAGCCTATAGGGTTTTCTCGAATGTTAAAGCCTGGTATTTAAAGTTCTCTAAGAATGAATTCTCCCAAGTAAGGTCCAATAGATGTAGAGGCAGCTGGTGGGACATACTTAGGAAAATGGTTTAGATCCTTAAAGACAATTCTAAGAGTTTTAAGTACATTTTCCTTATATTTTGCCCATTGGCTGGTGATATGCCAGAAGTACACCTGATTTTTATAGTAGATGGATCCATTATATGTTATGATATATGGTCGATGAAGCAAAAAAATCATTGGGTGGATTGCTTTTCTAATGGAGTCTCCTATAATCTGAGATCCTCAATAACTTGTGAGAGTTGCATCCTCCGTTGCACCAATAGTTGGTACCACTCAAGGAAAGTCCACAAGAGGGAACCTTCATTTCTCTATCATACAAGTGTTGGTAGACTTGAACGAGGAAAGGTGATAGCATATGCATAGATGATAGAGAGTGCCCACAAGTACATAATTCATTTTCTAAGAGCAAGCCATTGATGAAAAACATAGTGAGATATGGAACCCAAATGTTGAACAGGGACAGATAGCAATGTAGTTTTGATTGGTTGAGGAAGAGATGGAGGTAATAAAAAAGGCTTATATAGAAAAGAGAAGTTATATCATCAACTATATTAGGGGTGCTAGCAACTGAAGGGAAGAACTTCTTTGTTTTTGCATTACTGGGTAGATCAACCATTAGGAGAATGAGAGGAGTGGAGTTTATCACTTAGTTCATTAGAAAATGGGTGGATGATAATGTTTGGAATCATATCTTCGACGAGAAGGAAGTAAATAAGTTACGGGCCAAACTTGAGAGCCTTTATACTCGAAAGTTTGCTAATATAAAATGTTCCTAATTAAACAACTCATGGACCTGAGATACTGAGATAGAACACCATTGACAGATCACTTGAATACTTATTAAGGGATCAATAATCAGATGGATACTATAAGGCTTATTTACGATGATGAGTTGCTTAGATTATGGCTTTTGGGATCCTTACTAAGCTCGTAAGAGACATTTAGAGTAATTCTCTTCAACTCAACCCCTGAAGGTGTAGTCTAGATGGAAAAGGTTAAAAGTAGCCTTTTGGAGGAGGGGTCCAAAAGAAAAACTCAAGGCTCATCTCCTAAGTCTGATGTCTTAATCACGAAGACAAAGGGAAGAAGCAAAAAGTAGAGGTCAAGGCCAGAGAGGCAAATCCAGTAGCAGGCCTAACAAATATGCCAATATTAAATGCTTCTACTGTGGTGGAAAAGGTCACATGAAGAAGGAATGTTGGAAGCTAAAAGGAGAAGGCAAAAGGAATTAAGAACTAGAGAATAATGATGCTAGTAGTTAAGATCGGATTACCATCACCGAGGATCTACTTGTAATATATGATGAGGAGATTAATATTATGCGAGAAGAAAATGGTTGGGTAATTGATAGTGGCGCTCTGCTCAATAGGCACTATTTACATCTTATACATCCAGAGATTATGCACATGTGAAGATGGGAAATAATGGCTTTGCACAAGCCATTGGCAATGGAGACAGTTGCTTAGAGACCAATAACTGCATGAGATTAGTACTGAAAAATATCAAACATATTCCAGATATTAGATTCAATATAATCTTTATGGGAAAGTTTAACGATGAATGATTTTGTAGGACATTCAATGATAGTGTACAGAAAGTTACCAAAGGTGCTATGATTGTATCTAAGGGTAGGAAGCATGAGATGTTGTACATGATGCAAGCCAACACTACCAGTAGCATTATCAGTGCTATGAAAGATGAAGATGTAACTGAATTGTGGCATAAAAGAATCAGCCACATGAGTGAGAAGGGTTTAGTAGTGTTAGTTAATAAGGGACATTTATCTGGTGTCAAGACTACGTGTCTTAGAAAGTGTGTTCATTTCCTAGCAGGAAAGCATAATCAGGTTGCTTTCAAGAGTACACTTCCCTCTAGAAAATCAAATGTACTTGATTTGGTACATTCTAACGTATGCAGTCTAATGAAGAAAAAGTCACTTGGTAGTGCTCTTTACTTCATGACTTTTGTTGATGATCATTTGAGGAAAATCTAGGCTTACACCTTGAAGTCAAAGGTTCAGGTGTTAGAGTTCTTCAAACAATTTCAAGCTTCAATTGAAAGAGAGATAGGGAAGAAGCTAAAATGTATCCAGACTTATAACGGGGGAGAGTATTCTGGTCCATTTTGTTATAGGCGATCAATCACAATAATCAAAGAAATAAGTGCAAAAATAGCAAGCACACACAGATTTACGTGGTTCACCAAAATATGGCTACATCTACGGGTGGCTAGATTTTTATTCACTGTGAATTATTTTAAATGACAGTACACTAGGAGAATACAATGTATTTATATGCCCAGGAGAATATGAAAGACCTAACATAATCCACGATCGTGGGCTTGATGTAAAGTCCAAAACTGATTATCAGGCTCCATAGTTCAACAATTCTCCGACTTGGAGACTGATCTAGTCAACCCAACCATCTTCATTCTCCACGCCAATGTACCCAATAAACTCACCTAGCTGCAACATCTCCCACGCTATGGTAGAAGACCAACTGAGGGGTTGCATAGCCCCATTTTCCCTGCATCAACACCTTTAGTTAAAATGTTCGTTGGATTTTTAACACCATTAATCTTCTTCAAACACATCTCACCATCTTCCACCAAATTACAAGTGAAATGGTACCTGTGTTGGATGTGCTTAGTTCTGAACTGATACACTGGGTTCTTCACCAACTGTATGGTACTCTGACTATCAGTAAAGAGAACCTTGTCATGCTGTTTCTTGCCCAACTCTTCCAAGTAATCAATCAACCATATCATCTCCTTACCAGCTTTAGCTATTGCAACATATTCAGCCTTTGTAGATGACATAGAGACACACTTCTGAAGTTTAGACATCCAGCTCACTGTTGCCCCATCTATCATGTAGACATACCAGGATGTGCTCTTGTTTGAATCCACATCTTCACTAAGATTAGCATCAATAAAACCCTCTAGTACTACCTTGCGATTCCCATAACAAAGTGAGGTGCTAATTGTTCCTTTCAAGTATCTCAACAACCACTTCACAGCTTCCCAATGCTCTTTCACTAGATCTGACATGTATCTGCTCATAGCTCCCATTGCATGTGCTATATCAGGCCTAGTGTAGACCATAGCATACATCAAACTCCCAACTGTAGAGGCATAAGGAACTTTTGCCATGTGCTCACATTCGTCAGCTGTTTTGGGTGATTGCTCCTTTGACAATTTGAGATGGTTAGCCAAAGGCGTACTCCTAGGCTTAGTAGCATCAACTTTGAACCTGGACAACACATTCTCAATGTATTGCTCCTAGGATAGTTTAGAATTCCAGCAGACCGGTCTCGAGAAATCCTCATCTCTAGAATTTGCTTTGCTGTACCCAAATCTTTCATCTCAAACTCTGATGACAGTCTCCCTTTAAGGTTATTTATCTCTTCCATACTTGAACCTGCAATCAATATATCATCCACATACAAGATTAAAATAATAAAGGAGTCAGTAAACGTCTTAATATAACAACACTTATCCTTTTCACTCCTGTGAAAATCGTTTCTGAATATAAAGTAGTCAAACTTCTTGTACTACTGTTATGAAGCTTGCTTCAATCCATACAAGCTCCTCTTGAGCTTATACACCATGTGTTCCTTACCAGGGACCCATTTGTTCAACAAAGCTTTCTTCTCTGCAGGCAACTCAGTTAACTCCCAAGTGTCATTCTTCTCAAGTGACCATATCTCATCATCCATGGCTTGGTCCCACTTGATCGAATCCTTCACCTGCAAAACCTCATCAAAGGATTCTGGTTCCCCTCTATCAGCCAATAACAAATAATGCAAGGATGGTGAATACCTTTTTGGTGGTCTGATAACCCTGGTAGATCTCCTCAACATTGGCTCAGGTGTGACTGGCTGCTATTCTGATTCTGCAGCAATATTTTCTGGATTTTCTTGCAACTCAACCTCAGCTCCCACTTCTTCTGCATCTTCGGATCGCAACCTAAACTTGTCCTTATACATGACATTCTCATCAAATGTCACATCACAATGTCTTAAGATCTTCCTATTCTTGTCATCCCAAAATCTATATCCAAACTGATCCGAACCATAACCAATGAAATAATACTTCAAAGCCTTTGCATCAAGCTTGTCTCTCTTCTCTGGATCAACATGAACATAGGCAGCACACCCAAAAAGCCACATATGGGTAAACTTGACCTCCTTACCCGACCAAACGTCTTTTGGCATCTTGAAACCCAAAGGAATTGAAGGTCCTCTATTTATTAAGTAAGCTGTCGTGCTCACTACATCTGCCCAAAACGTTTTTGGCAGCCCAACATGTAGTCTCATGCTTCTTGCTCGCTCATTCAACGTTCTGTTCATCATTTCAATAATCCCATTCTGTCTTGCCTTGCCAGGAACTGTCCTGGTGCACCTGATTCCCTCATTAACACAGAACTTCTTGAATTCTGTAGAATCATACTCTCCACCATTATCAGACCTTAAACATTTTATCTTCAACCTAGTTTGATTTTCAACTTCAGCTTTCCACCTCTTAAAGGTAACAAACACATCTGACTAATGCTTTAGAAAGTAAACCCATACCTTCCTGTTGAAGTCATCATTGAAGGTGACATAGTATCTCGAACCACCAAGAGAGGAGACTGGAGATGGCCCCTACATGTCTGTGTGTACTAGTTCTATCCGTTCTGCCTTTGGTTCTCTGCTAGCCTTTATAAAACTGACTCGTTTCTGCTTTCCCAGAACACAACTCTCACAAAAACTCATATCAACATATTTCAAACCTTGCAAATACCCCTTTGAAGCTAGCATCTTCACCCCCCTCTGACTCATGTGTCCTAGTCTGTTATGCCACAAACGTGAGCTCTACGTATTATCAACTACAGCAGCCATGTTTGAACACTCTACGGTACTGTATAAAGTTCCAGGTTTTGTGACCCGTGCTATCACCATAGCTCCCTTCACAATTTTTCAGGACTCTCCCCGAACACTGCCCTATGGCCCAATAGAAATTAGGTTCTTCTTCAAGTCAAGAATATATCTGACATCTTGCAGCTTCCATTTACCTCCACCTGAGGTCTAGATGCACACATCCCCTTTTCTTGCAATTTCCAAGGCTTTATTATCAGCAAGATAAACCTTCCCAAAATTTCCAAACTTGAAATTATGGAATAACTTTCTACTTCAAGAAGAGTGGAATGATGCACCGAAATCAAGTATTCAAGAGTCAACTGGACTGTCCACACTGAGAATCAAGGCGTCACCAATGTCTTCCGTAGAATATACAGAATCATCATCTTCATGAGACTTATTTTTCTTCTGACCTTTCTTCTTCTTAGGTGTAGGGCAGTCCTTCTTGAAGTGTCCTTTTTTACCATAGTCCTAACAAGTGACCTCGTTTTTGCCTTTAGATTTTCTCCACCCTTTTGATTTCGATCGACCATGTTTACTATAGTCTTCCTTCGACTTTCTCTTGCTCCTTCCCTCGACACTGAGTGTGTTACTAGACGAATCTTTGATTTCACTTTTGCGAATACTCTCGCTCAAAACAACATCTCGGACTTCATCAAACTTTAACTTCTCAGACCTACACGAATTGCTAATTACGAAAACAACAATATCCCACAACTTAGGTAGAGAGGACATCAAAATCATGGCTCTAATCTTATCATTAAAATTAATATCAATCGAGCTTAATTGATTGATAATCATATTAAATTCGTTAATATGATCTGCGACAGATCCACTTTCAGACATCTTCAGATTAAACAAACGATGCATCAGATATACCTTATTGATAGACGATGGTTTTCATACATGTTAGATAGAGCCTTTAGTACTCTTGTAGTCGTTGTCTCCTTAATGATGTTGAAGGCAATGTTTCTCACCAACGACAAACGAATCAACCCTAGCGCCTGCCGATCTTTCATATCCCAAACCTCTTGTCTCATGGTTTCTAACTTCATCCCTGACAAGGGTTTATAGAGGTTTCTCTGATATAGATAATCTTCCATCTGCATCTTCTAGAAGCCAAAATTGTTTCCATCTAATTTTTCAATTTGAATCTTTGCACTGTCCATCTTTTTAGATTGTTGTGATACGAACCAAACTCTGATATCAGTTGTTACGGACGATTAATCACAATAATCAAAGAAATAAGTGAAAAATAGCAAACACACAGATTTATGTGATTCACCAAAATATGGCTACGTTCACGGGCGGCTAGATTTTTATTCACTGTGAATTGTTTTCGATGATGGTATACTAAGAAAATACAACGTATTTATACGCCTAGGAGAATATAAAAGACTTAATATAATCCGCGATTGTGGGCCCAGTGTAAAGTCCACAATTGATTATCAGGCTCCATATCTCAACACATTTGATGAGTATTGTAAGGAGCAAGGCATTCGGTATCAAAAAACACCACCAATGATGCCACAATTGAATGGTTTGGTAGAAAGGATGAACAAAAATCTGGTGGAGAGAGTCAGATGCTTGTTATCACAAGCAAAGCTGCCAAAAAAAAAAGGTCAAGGCATTACATACAACAGTGCATGTGGTGAATCTCTCACCCTCTGTTCCATAACAGTTTGATGTCCTTAATAGAGTCTGGTTAGGGAAAGATGTCAGATGTGATCATCTTCGTGTCTTTGAATGTAAGGCGTTCATGTATATTTCCAAAGATAAGAGATCCAAGCTTGCTGTTAAGACCAAACAATGCACCTTTTTGGGTTATGGCCTTAATGAGTTTGGTTATAGACTTTATGATTCGATCAGCAAGAAGCCTATCCGAAGTCATGATGTTGTGTTCATAGAAGATGAGACCATCAAAGTTAGCCAAAAGGCAAAAGATGCAACACCCAAAGATAATGATGATTTATTTGATTTAGATCTAGTTAGCAAGGTACCAATACAGGAGAATGTTGAGGAGAATACTTAACAAGATGTAACTGATGACGATGTTCCTTTACTAGTAGAGGCAAATGATGGTGATGATG